>MCJB01000817.1:0-17369 GCA_002018475.1 Nicotiana obtusifolia | reverse complement strand
TGCCAGGACGCCACGGGGCGCGTCCAAGGGGTCATGGGGCACGGCTGGAAAGCCGCCCATGACATTCATTTTGAGGGCCAACCACATACCATTAATTGGTTTGTTAAACGGCCCAATACACACGATCAAGTTGCATCGAACCCAGAAGCATAATATCTCCTCCCCTTTCATATATATTCTAGTCTCTTCCCAAATCGTTCAAAAAGAAAAACCCTTCTCCGGCCAAACCGAGCGGCGTGTGCAGCAAGCTCAAACGGCGATTTCGCAGGTACGTTCAATTTTCTAGGGCTATGAAAGAGGGATAAGCATTTATTCTTATTTTTTAAAATGGTAAAGGAAAGGAAACGCAGAAACTATAAGTTGGTTTTCTAGAGAAAGGGGAAAGAGTTTGGCTATATTCTTATATATACAATACATAGCTATGATCTGAGATTGAAAGTTTCCTAGGTCATTCAATCTCTAGAAGAAGTCTTGACAACCCTATTTTTGGTGCTCTAATTTGATCTCATGAGGTTATTATTTATTCTTAAAGCTTATGACTTTTATTTTATTTGAGGCAAGATGTTTTGTGATGCTCATGTGATTGTAATGTCTAGTCGCTGATGCGGTTCTTGGATTTGATTTAAAATTTATGGTTTCTGAATTCTAGCCCTTTGGAGTTCTAATTACATGATTTTTAAGGTTATGCAAAAGGGTAAATCCTTTTTTATCTTCTGCTAAACGTTATTATAATGTGATACTCCTAGAGTTTAATGGTCGAGCGTGGTAGTGATAGTGCTTTATTCTAGTCTAGGAGGGCTTCAACCAACAGAATGATAATGCATCACTCTCCATATTTCCAACCCTATCATTAATCCGAGGAACCCATAATCCTAACGTTCCATTTTCGCACAATTAACCGTATTACCATCTGCGGTATAAGTGCAGCTACCAAAAATCATCCCCTTCAATTGAGGGGAAGAGACGGTGGAGAGGCCGACGTCAGAGAGGGTTGGGGTTTCGGAAGTGGAGGCGGCAGCGAAGGCCTTGAGGTTTTTTAGGGTTTCAAGGATGATGGAGTCAGGTTCGAGCTTGGATTCCATCAAGTCGAAAATGGATCGCCGTTGCTTGCTCGCCGGACCGTTCGCGTGTGGATTTGAAGGAAATGATACAACTGGTTGCAGGTTAAGGAGCTAAAAGAGGGCAAAGGAGAGAAGACCTTCATAACACCACTGTGAGTGATGGCGAGAAGACAATTACAAAGGCCTACTATTTTCAAATTTTGATTCTTTTTTTGTTCCAAAAAACAACCAAACAGAAACAAAGTTTGAAACGCTAAAAAGACGAAAATGCAACCAAAAAAAAAGAAGTTTCAAACTATAAATATGGAGATACAACAACTCTATTTTCCTCAGGTCAAACAAAATTTTGTAGCAGGGAGCTCAATAGTAAAATAATGAGATGAATAGGTAGTGTATTATATCAGCAATAGAATATGGTCAATGATTCTTTTTTTTTTTTTCGTGATTGTTTATATACATTTTGAATTATTAATTATTATGACTTATAATATTTTTTACGTAGTTTTTAAATATGTAAATTTTATTTAAAAAATTTAAAAATTCTATGTCAAAATCATAATTAAAATAAAAATATTTAACTATCAAAATCCGAACAATGTCAAATAAATTGGGACCCGGAAGTTATATTACAGTATGGTCAATGTTATCATGTGAAGAAAAAAGCCTAAATTTAAATCCGACGGTCAAAAGATCTAGCTCTTCAGCAATTGACTATGATGGAGTTGGATTTAGAATTCAACTAGTATTTAATTACATTAGGAGATAGTACGAGGTTTTCAATTTCATTCACACAAAGTATTTGCATTCATTTAATATCAAAGATTCTATGTATATGTTCATATATCAGTATCATATATTGTTTCAGAATACACACATGTGCTAGTTCATAAAATAATGACTATCGAGGATAACAAGCTTTGCTACTATCTTCATTGTCCGGACAAAATTTTGATGAAATGCTTGTGCTAGTTCAGCTTCTTCTAACCTAACCTGCAATCACTGATTACGCGCTAATTACCTCATTTTCTGTGGAGGGAGACCCTTGTTCTTGTCTGAAGATGGTATAAAATCTCAGAGTTTTCTTCACACTTTTCATATGCGCTTGTCAGTTGCCCACATTCTAGACGAGCATTACGAGATGTTTAGGTTGAGTTTTGAACAACCTGACTTTCCCGAAGCAATGTGAGTAAAAAATGTGACCACCTCCGCTATGGCGGGACGTTTGGTAGGTTGCTCTTGAACACACATTCCTGCGACTGTAAGAGCTTGTTGTAAACCTTTTGCTGGATAATTGCCTTGAAGCGTTGGATCTGCCATTTCGGAGAATTTCTGATCTTTGATCAATGAACTTGCCTGACATGCAAAATATCAATGTGTTCATCATCGGAAAGTTAAAAAGTAGCACAAACCTATATAGCAGAAACCAAGTTGGTTTATTAAAAATAGTTTCCTTCTTAAAAGATATGTTGCTCAAGCTTTCCAAAAATGCAGTAGCACCTGTATCGAGTCCTCCAAAAGTGCTGCCCAGCGACATCTTTTAAAAGTCCGAGCAACATAACTTAAAAGAACCAATCATACTGCATGATGATTATTAGCGTGCATTATGGATAACTACGATGCCTCAGCCTCCACCCCCAACCTCCCACCACCAACCACAAAAAATAAATATGCAAAGGTAAATGATCACCATTTCACTGAATATAGTAGAATAACTTCAACAAGAGAATTTAGTGAAAAAGAAAAAAATCATTTCATTGAAGTTTTGAAAATGATTATAAGAGCAAAAATATTTTACCCATTCAACCAGATTGTACTCTTCTCCATCTGTTGAATTTTCTGTTGCTTTTCTCCCAGTAAGGATCTCCAGAAGGACAACTCCAAAGCTATAAATATCCGACTTTACACTCAACTCACCAGTCATGACATACTCAGGTGCACTATATCCAATCGCTCCCTGGAATTTCACGCATACATGGCGTTTGCCGCCTATCGGCCCGAGTTTGGCCAAGCTAAAACCAGATAGCTTAGCTCGATATCCCTCATCAAGCAAGATATTAGAGCAGTTGATATTTCGGTGTATTACAGGTGGCTGTGCTGTATCATGTAAGAATTCCAATCCCTTTGCTGCTTCAATAGCAATTTTCATTCTAGTGTCCCAATCAAGTTGTTTCTTACCAGGTGAAGGATCTGCACATAAATCAATAAATTTTAAAACCATATCTTTATCTGAAATAGGACGAGGAGGCTTGGCGTAACTGATAAAGTTGTTGCCAGGTGATCAAGAGGTCAGGGTTCAAGCCGTGGAAATAGCCTCTTGCAGAAATGCATGGTAAGGCTGCATATAATAGACCCTTGCGATCCGGCCCTTCCCCGGACCCGCGCATAACGGAAGCGTACACCGAGTTGTCCTATTATTTTTATCTGAAGTAATCAAACTGAGTGAAAATTTACCATGAAGATAGTCTTTCAGTGATCCTAGCGGCATGTAATTGTAAACCAGAAGTCTATGTTCTCCGTCAGCACAGTAGCCGATTAGATTTACAATATTAGGATGGTGTAACAGATTTAACATCAGCATTTCAACAAGAAATTTCCTGCTGCCATTTTGATCAACCTGCTTGATTGCAACAACCTGCACTAAATGAAGGGTCGACATTCAAATCAATGAAGCCTATTCTACAAAGAAATAACTGAATTAACAGGTGATCGATCCTGGTGAACTAAAGTATTAACTTACTCTGTTCCATTCAATTGTTAAGGGGAAAATCATGGTAAGTGCATTATAGAAGCCAAATAGCCACACACAGCTCAGCTATGTCAGGATCTACTACTTTTTGTTTGTATCCTCATGATTTCTTAGGTGCACGGGTATAACCTTGTTCTTAATTCTTCGTTGGAAAATTACACTATGCAAATAGGGTAAGAACGATTTTTTTGTTATATGTGAGCTATTGGATCCCCTTGACATGAAGAAAAAGTTCAAGTATCGTAGTGAAGGGGGGTTCAAAAGTCGCTTTAGATCATAGGTTTAAACCCCAACAGTAACATCCTAAAAGTTTTTTGAATCCCCTTTTATAAATTTTTGATTCCACCACTGCTTTGAGCTCAACGAGGTAAAGATTGTAAAGAAACGAAAAACATAAAAACTTGAGAGGCAAGTCTGACAAAGGAGTTTACAAATTCATCAAGGCTGAGAAAGTTATTAATTCGAAGGATTAAGATATTTAAGAAAAAACACTACTTTGCGCTGACCTGTTCGTCAAGTTGCCCCTTGTATACTCTTCTACTGCCTCCTTCTCCTAGAAGACAATCATCTCGAAAGTTTCTGGTTACATTGGCTAATTCCTCGAATGTAAAAGTCTTTGCAACAATGTTACTGGATCCTTCAATATCAACAGACTCCATAAGGTATATTATTGAGTTCTTAGCTTAATGTGACAAAGGGAAAGGTATGACTATAACAGAAACCAATGTAATGCTTTAACATGTCAAGAGTAGAAATACTAACAAAATGTCAAAATGACATAACTATTTTCAGCATTCAGCTTCTCATTGGTCCAATTGTTGGAAGAAAAGTCATCTGATAATTTCCTAAGCACTTTCTATTAACCTTCCTCTGAATGTGACATTTATCTTCCCTTTACTTTTTGAACAGGTCCAACCTGTCCACTATTCCAAATTAGTCAAATCACAAATAGTGGTAGCGCCAAGAATCCTAACAAGGAAATTCAAGAAAATGCAAAGGTGCTTTACAAAGAAGCTTCCCTTATTTTAATGGGATTAAATAATGTATCTTTAGCGTACTTACACAGTGTAATTTCAGACAAAGGGGATTCAATTGAACAATCAACCTTACTTTCAGCTAAGACAATGGCCACAAATTCTCATAAGACATACATAGGGACTTTAACATACAATTGTCATTAAAAAGATTTTTTTAATCTCTGATGCTTCCGGTTCCGGGTATACAAAAAGGGTTAGTTTTCAATCTATAATTTTTACAGACCATATTTTACCTTAGCAGAAAAATTAATAGTATTTAGTTTTTACTGGTCCTTGCCAGTGAATTTTATTCAATCAACCAACCTGAGTTAATTAAAATAATATTCTTTTTTTTTTTGTTAAACATTTCACGTCCAAGAATTTATGAAGTCCAAGTAGCATATTCCTCCTAAAAATTAACAGCCCTAAATATGAAATTATCTTCATGCGCAAATGCTTTCACCTCAAACAAATAAAGCAACATGTTAATATGTGATTATGAAAAGAAAAACAAGTCAAATTAAGGGCAGGTTCAAGATCATCAGAACAGGT
This sequence comes from Nicotiana obtusifolia, assembly GCA_002018475.1. Taxonomy (NCBI): domain Eukaryota; kingdom Viridiplantae; phylum Streptophyta; class Magnoliopsida; order Solanales; family Solanaceae; genus Nicotiana; species Nicotiana obtusifolia. Next base: position 11,994 of record MCJB01000817.1, on the reverse strand, counting down.
GAAATGACATAACTTTGCCACAAACACACATGCAAAATTGAAAGATTATGAAAAGCTCCTCCGTTTTTATGAGTCGGTGCCCTATGAATTGAGCCGTTATCCAATCAATTGCTACATATTTTTTTTTTATTTCTTCGAATTCGTACTCCTCCGATCATCCCTTGGAGAAGAATCTCTTGACTCAGGAACACCTGAATCTATTCTTTCTGTGTCCCACGTTAAAATATCTATCTATTACTCGGTGAAAGAAAATACTACCCAGGGATAAAAAAAAGAAAGCTAGTGTCTCGTCAAAAGGAATTAATTCGTCGAGTAAAGGCTTTTGCCCAAGATATTGATTTTATGCGGGAAAGAAAGAAAAAAAAAACAAAAAAGGAGAATAAATTTAAATATGTAGGATTATTATATACCAGAAATGGGTTTTCTCTTCTTTGTCGTTTTCTTAAACAGTCCAGTGCATGACAAACAATTCGCTAGCCTTTAATTTGATAGAATCTTAAAGAAAAAGTTTTTAAAATTGTGTTGAATAATAATTTTTGAAAGTTGAGGTTGTGTGTGTATATACATTTTATTTGAAGAAAAGCTGAAGAGAAAAATTTTCACCTAAAAACTGTCCCAAATCAGTTTTTAGGAACTTGAAAAATTTTGAAGTTATTTTTTCCAAAACATGATCATATTTTATAAACAAATAATATTTTTAAAAAAAATTTAAAAAGATAAAACCAGAATCTATGGCCAAATAGGAGCGAAAAAAATATGAGAAAAGGAGCGGCAAAAAAAAAAAAGGAAGAAAAAGGTACAGAATAATGCTTTTGCGTGGCATATTATATCATCGTCGTATATTTTTTTTTCAATTTAGGTGGCAACCGTCAACATCAACTACGTAGTAAGAGCTCGCTATCATGATTAAAATATCACAAGTGTGTTTTCCATTGCATAATTGATTATATTCAGCAGAGAATATTTCTTATTTCCATGCCATCAATCCTTAAATCATGTTTCGCTTGTCAAATATCATGTCCAAATGGTTTGCATCTTCACTCCACAGTCGCAACCAAAACACAATTGAGCAAAGTCTCAACAGGGATGTAATTTGATACTCCATATTAAGCAAACGCAGGATCAAACTGAGACAGCAAGAAAGAGAGAACTAATATATTAAGACATTCAATAATCTGCTACCCGCAGCGTCAAAGTACCCGCAGCTCTAGAATGCATAGACACTATACATTTCTCTAAATCTAATTCTATCATGCAAAACTGTTTTTTAATAACTACGGTGCCCAGGCTAACTTGCACACACCTCGACTAATTTTACGGGATACCTGCTACCTCCCACCAGCAACTAGTAGTACTAGATAACTCTATCAACCAAGGGTGGATAGATGGGAAGAAATCACATCGTCTTTTTTGTCTCCGCTGGAACTGAACCTGAGTTCTCATGGTTCTAACCCACTTCATTAGGCCACACCCTTGGGGAAAAAAAAAAAGAAAACCAAAAGCACATGATCCTACTAAATTGTTACAGGTAGAATTCAAAAGAATTCGAGAGTGCCAGTTATAGTGACTGGTGGATTTATATCAATTCGAGTAGCCTTCCCTAGTGAAAGTAATTGAGGCAGTGTATTGGCAATTCCGGCAGCAACTCCTTCGCTGGTCCATACTGTGACTTGAGGCCATTGGTTTTCGGAATTGACCTTTTCACCTTCAACAGAGCCAGGCTCAGCTTCTAGTGCAGCCAGTTTTTGGGAGAACAAAAAAGCAGCCAACTCTACCGACACCTCTTGTTCAAGAAAGGAGGCGTTTTTGGCAACTGCAGTGACACCATGACTTCTCTTGTGAGCCAAGGTCAAATGGGCCTTCTGAATGCAGCTCTCTAAGCTTTTGTCCTTCAAGAAAGCACCAACTTTCGGATATTTCTGGGCTAGCTGTCCTCAAAATAATGAGAAGCATGAGATAACATAGTTGGGTCCTTTATGCGAATACTTTATTCACATGAAGGACTTTTAAACGAAATGCAGAAATTTCAGATGAGATAGGGAATCACTTAGATTGAGAGGACAATAGAGCGGAAGCAGAATATTTGCTTTTCTCAGATAAAGAGATTATTAATTGAACGAAACAGAAGGAAAGAAACAGATAAACAAGAAAGACTATCATTCTCCTCAACCTGCCAAAGAAACAATTTTGCCACAAGGAATAATATATTGTTTTGTGCACAAACCCTCAAGTATGATAAGAGCATAGACCACTAACTACAACTAGCAAGATCAAAAATTTCCAGCCATCAAAGACTCCATAAGTGCAACTTATATGTTTGCAAATTCACTTACATCATTCAGAAGACCTAGAATTTCTGGAACTGGCAGGCTGACAGCAGCAAACACAATAGATCCTAGCTTCCTCTTCTCAGAGGTAGGTGCTGCATACTCGCCCCTTGCAATAGCTCTCAGTTGTTCCAAGACTTCTTTAACAGCAAATTCAAATGGAACCTGAAATAGAAGTTTGCAGAATCACTAGCCAAACATTTTCCTACCAAAATGTGGCCAATTTCTTTCGAACTGTCACTACTCTTCTGCGCCTCGGGGTTCCCGGGCACGGGTTGCTGATCATGGAATATTGAATCATCCAACTAACCCCAATAACAGAAAGGCATTGCTCATGCAGCATGTAAGATCTTCTTTGGCATACCAGCTCACTTTAAGGCAAGTAATTCATTCTTTTTCTACAGACATGGCTTCCTACCTAAGCCACTCTTTCCTCCAAATCTCTACTCCCTCCCCATGTCAAAGAAGAGTTACATAGAGAAAAAACACATCTGTGCAAACAGCGCAGGTAAAGAAGCTTCTGTGCTTTGTCATTGGCTATGTTGTATGGACTCGTTTACGGGTATATATATCCTATACGGGTGAGTCTAAGTATCTGGTATGCACGCCAAATTTGTTGCTGATTTTTGGCGAATTTGAAGAACCCACACAAAGTGCCCCCAATCTTTACCACACAATTCCTACACATACATCTACGTGTCATGGGTAACATCTGAAGTGAAGGGCTTGAATAAAATTATAGCAATCATAATTTTATTTCCAGTGAAAGGTAATATCAGATAATTACGTGCCTTGAGAGATCTAATGGCACTGAGCTAAGCTGCACAAACTTACCTGTATTGAATTGAGATAGTCGGCATTTCCAAGTAGAATATCCCTCAATTGCTTCTCCCATGTCACCCACTCTTTTGCATATGTCCCTTTTGTAGACTCCAATCTACAGGATTGAATGTAAAAAATCACACACAACGAGAAAAACTCATTAGTAACAATCAATCAACTCGAAACACCATTACCTTAGAACATTTTAATCTAGAAAAAAATTTGTAGGATGGTGGGTGAACTTAGCTTTTTGTCATGAACCTATCACTCAAATACACAAAAATGAACTTTATATCAATGTGTAACCAAACATCAGACTTTCTTGTCCTCCAACTACTAATATCATAAACTTAACAAGTTTATTTAACACAGCTTTCTTTTATTTAGCCTTTTTTTTGGGGGTGGGGGGGATTGTTCGAGGATTCTACATGGTTGAGAAAACACATCTTATAGCCCCAGAAGAAAAAGAATATAAGTGGTCTTAAACCTACTGGAACATGCAGAGAAAATGTAGGCTCATATTCATGTTGCAATTAATTTAGTGCACTATATTTGTGTATACATGCGTATGTGGTGTGTGTATACATACATAAATGTGGAATACAAAGTTATCATTAGGCAATGGCAATACAACAAAAGCAGAATCGTAAAAAGGAGTTTCATAGTTTCGGATCATGCTCAGATTACTCAGTAGAGTCAGGACACTGGAAATCAATGAGCATATCAGATTTTCACTAATGCTTTTCCAGCCTATATAGCCCCCTGATATCCATCTTTTCCTGGCCATATGACACTGGAAACTTCCCAATGCCATTAAGAATCATAGAACCCTTAAGCCCTAAATTTCTGCTACCCCTGATCAACCCCAAATCTGTGCTGCTTTGAATCATACAAACCATCCTAAAGTTGACAGCAAAGCAATAATCAACAGACAAACAACAAATGGAAGGGCTCACCATATTCAATCGACTAAAGGAATAAGAAAAGTATTTGCAGCCAAAGAAAGAGGGAATCAAGGTCCAGTATTTGGACTGAATAACTGTTGTAAGCTGTAATACTTTTTTAATTTTCTCCACCGATCAGAATTATTCAGCTAACCATTAACTATCAAGACCTCTATGCATCATAACAGAACGCAGTCATCACAAAGTCAAAAGAGTTGAAGCCTCCCGTATGAAGAAGTTGGAAGAAAGTTATCCCACATAATATCCTTACTTTTAATAAAGCAATCTGGAGAAAGAAGTGGAATTTTCAAAAGCAATTCATAATTGCTTCAACATAAACTTTTACTTTGAAAATATCTAAGCTGAGGATGTAATAGAGAGAGCTCCATATGGTGCAACATATAGGAAAGCATAATACTATTTCTCATCATGAACGCTATAACTCAAATGCAAAAACGGGGAGAGGGTGTGGAGGAACTCATTAACTACACATTTTGACAGTATCTGAATGTAACACTTACCTTCGATGTTTGTTCTTGTGAAGCTTGTACAGATTGATTCCATCCTCAATAATAGACCTCACAGAATCTGGTAAAGGATACCTTCATATGATCATAACAATATCAACAGCAATTAAAGAAAATGAACAAGGGAATAAGATCAACATGTCCTAGAAAGGAAACAGTTTCAAACTATACAAGTCAAATACCAAATACCACAGACAGCAATGCCAACAGAGCACAGACTTTAACGATATTAAGGAAGTCATCTGACATGATATTAGAATATTATCAGATTCCACTGTTACCTGCGGCATTTGGTTGGTTGAATTGCTATAGATAAGAGTTGAAGACATATTTAAGAAAATAAAAGATTGCTCTTTCTAATAGCTTAAACTTTTTGATGAGATGGTTAAACGACTCCAACATGGTATTAGAGCCAGAGGTCCTGGGTCCAACACCACCCATTATCAAATTTCCACGTGCTTGGCCCTTGAAAAAGGAATCAAGCCTGCACGTGAAGGAGCATGTTGAAGACATAATTAATAAAATAAAAGTGTGCTCCTTCTAACAGCTTAATTCAATGAGATGGTGACACAACTTCATCAATAAGCTATATCACTGAAACTTCTAGTTGTGTCTAATATCCTCTAGGGTTGAACATTGTGGAACACACAGCTTGCTGTAATTAGCATACATGTATTCAAAACCCAGCTTTATATAAAACAATTGGATTTATAGATAACACCCACTTTCGTCTTTTTCTTTTCCTTAATCTTTGCTCTTTTTTCTTTTTTCTTTTTGGTCGTGAAGAAAATACGGCGACGATATCGGAGTTTGTGTTCAAAGTTCGCAATCTCCTTCAAATTTTGGAAGGCTGTTTGATATATTGTATGAGTTAGAATTTAAGCTTAACTAAATTAGAGCTATATTTACTCCAGTTAATGAAAGTTAGTGATTAGGTGAAAGCACAGACAACCAGTTTGGCTACATTGTGAAACCGTACTTGATCATTGAATGCCAGTCAGAACTCAGATGCATGTCAAACATCAATATATGATGATACTATGCAGGACCTTTGAGTCATCATGTCTTATACAAAAACAATGGTTGTCCTTTCCATCTGGCTGGAAAAATAAGAACAAATTCCATTTTCTTCTAAAATGAGTCTTATGACCAAGCAAATACTTCAATCGAACAACCTAGACCTAAATTGGAAAAGACCTCACCAATAAATGTAGACATTCAATGTTGGGGTTATATTAATATATCCGTTAGAACCACTTTAGATACTTTACAAATGTTCATCATTGTTCTGAATGACTTTAGTTTGTTGTTTGACAAGGAATATGAGAATTAACCTTTCAAGTCTTTTATTTGATAGGTATCATAATATTAAGACAAACTATGGAGAGATAAATTCGTAGAAAATAACAAGTACTTCCACTCAAGTTCAGCAACATTATGCACGTTTCTCCTGGCATAAGAAATTACACCAAAACCCTCTTGTTCTAAATTGCACCTACAGATATCACACTCGATAGCACACAATCAAAAACGATTATGAAGAGGATTCACTTATAATATCAAATCAAATTTTATAGCCTTAATCACATATTTAAGCTTCCCTTTTTTCTCAAATCACGCTGAAGAGGCCAAAATCATTAAGGGGGTTCAGAAGAAAGAAATCTTATACCAACCTTTCAGGTTTCAGTAGAGGCATTCTGACAAGTGAGCCAAAACGTTCAATAAGCTCACTCTCGAACTCCTGACGACTCTGAGTGAAAAGCGAACCAATAGAATCAGATACAGATCCCTTGTTTGTTTATTTATTTACTTCGTCAACTAACAGTTCGTACAGAGAAAGATCTCAGATAATCTTGTCAGCTGTATAAGAATCTTTACCTTTCCCTCATAAAGGTGATAAAACATTAGCAGCACATATCCAGCATTTGGAGATGACTTGTCAAGATATTCCTTCAGGATCAAGCATAAAAAGAGAGGTCTGAGGCATCAATATCCAAGTTGAATGGAGTAAATGGGCGAGAGCAGTTTACAAGGACGGAGTAATGAAGAGTTAAGTACCGGATGATTAGCTCGGTGAAGTACTCGGAATATAAAAATCGCAAGTGCATCAACAGAGAATCGATTGATTTCAGTTCCTGCATGATTAGCCAGGCAGTAACTAAGACTCCATGATACACAGAGATTAGTATGACCCAGGAAAAAACAAATGAACTTGCCAACATGCAATTCTCTTACTACCACTACCAATATCACTAACAGTCATTTTGTGCAAGCACCATGAAGCATTTACCCAATACTTGTTCCCCAAGAAACAAAAACAATATAGCAAGATGATACCGAGTTTCACCAATCTAAGTTAAAGATAACACAACTGCAAAGCCAGGAGTGTAGGTGGGAAGTATCTGCCTCATCTCCGAGAAACAAAAGCATATAACAAGATGATAGAGAGTTCATAACTCTAAGTTAAACAGACAAGAGAACTGCAAAGTCAGAGCTCAGAGCATGCTTCCCGACTTGAGTCAGACATAATTTTTCACTCACCAACAAACAAGAATTGTCAGTAACACAAATCTGAGAAAACATAGTAACAAATGCAAAATGAAGCCACTAGACTAGGTGAATTACCTAATCAATTGACCCAGCTTTTCATAAATTAAAGCAAACTTGCACGAGAAGCAGCATTGCAGGTTATTGAAAATGTATGCAACAGAAACTACAAAAGAACTATCTCTCAAGACCTTCTGAATCAGGTACAACTGGAATAGCAGATGCTTTGGTGCTTAGGCACATCTTCTCAATCTGCAAAGATGAGAATTAAAACCCTGTGAGGCAAATCAGGATATCATGATTTGAAGCACTACCACTACATTTATGTTAATTTGGAACTGAAATAACCTTAAGAAGTGCCTTAAATTAAGAATCGTGTTAGAGGATATGTACTACCCGGGAACAGTTTCGCAAATACAAAAAATTACCTGTCTCCATACTTCCTCATTTGGTGCATTCTTGTCCGCAATCATGATTGAGTTAGGTTTTCGTCGGCATTCATCAGCAACTTTTTGCCAGTATCTACCTATTAATATGATGGACGTACAGAGGTCAAACTTTATTATCTGAGAAAAAGCTATCTTTCAAGCAAGGAAAAGAGAGAGATTATTAATGAAAGATTCAAGAAGCAGATGTTTGTGGCAAGAAAGAACCAGATCACAGTGCATTTAGTTTCCACCTGTATTCAAAGTAAATGCTTGTCAGACAGCTAATAGATATTCCCTCTGTCTCAATTTATTCAGAACTCATAATGTTTAACGTCCTTCTACTTCTATACAACTTTTAAGAATTCAAATACCTTAAACTATTCAAACTTTTAAAATTTGATGTGGTTTTTTCTATCAACTAACTTTCAACCATTACTTTAAAGATATTTCCACCATTACTGCATCAATATACAAGGATAATTCACATCTTAAACCTGTGCTTGTCAAATACCATCATACAAGACGAGACGGAGGGAATATATGATATACTGACGACAACCTAACAGCACAAGATACATGGACATGCAAAATCAAATTCATTTATAAATAAGCAACATCCCCAAAAAATGTTGAAAATCACCTCATACCTTTAATAAGATCACCCATTAAACTATGAACTGGTCGATCATCTCCAACCCCTGCTGAAGCATTCTGTATTTCCTCACGGATTTAGCACAACCTGGTATTTCTGCAATTTAGCATTGCGCGTCAAAAAGATGCAATATTTAGTAGTTGCAGGGGGTTTTAATAAACAAAAGAGGTTCATTACGTACAAAACCCATAAAGACTCCAGGGTTTATGACAGCACTACAAGCCAACTACTAGAGAACATGATAACACAAAACCAACATAAAGATTCAGATATTGCATATAGTCTGGAAATTCAAAACCAGTTCTATCTTACCTGGAAAGAAAACAATGAGACCCTCATTCTTCGCAACCAGGTCTTTGGTGGAAATATTAGGGCTTGGAGGTGCAATATTTTTCTCCGGCTCGAGATCACCCTCTTCATCTTGTCCTTCAACAATGGCCAAGAAATCTTCAACTTTGACATTTCCAGCAGATCCGATCAAAGTTTGATTTTGTGGACTACGTTTTACATATTGTTCAAGGAAGGGCTCAGCTTCACTTAGGTATGTTTTTTCTAATAAGGAAATGTTTACTAGACCAAGGCAAGTGTCAGCTTCACTTAGATATGTGGATGATGGTAATGGTTTGTCCCATATTTTCTGCCTATATATACTGCCCTGGAGAATGTAGTCCTTGTAAGATGCTATACTGGGAAAATAAAAGTGACTGACCACAGAAAATCATAACTTCATTTAATATTACTATTCATCAAGCATCTTGCTGAGTTCCTGTTGCTTGGCTTCTGAAGTATTCCAACTTTTCATTTGCCTAGATAGACCATATTGTTATAGAGATTAACATACGTTATCATTTATCATTGAGGATTGATAAGACAAGACATCCAGAAAACATCATTCACTTTTTTTTGTTAAGTAGAATAACACACTCTCTTTTTGAAAGGAAATGCACTCGAAAAATATCATTATATCACTGAATCAAGCCGGCCATAAAAACACAAGCTTGAGATTGTAAAAATACAGGCTGGTACTCCCAACACACGAACAAAGGGAAGAATTTGTTAGAGACACCCTCAAAAACTTGGGTTAAACAAAACTATTACAAAAATAATGAAGTCTAGATTCACAGTAGTTACACTAGCCAGATTGGACATATAAGATCTTTTGAGAATGATTTTTTTTTTTTTTGGAGAATGTGTTGGACATATAAGATCTGAAAACTAGAAATTCAACAATAGTTTACTAGCCTGCTAGATTCAACAAAAATATGGCTGTAGAATTGATAATTGGTAGATAAGATATAAAGTGATATGTAAATTATCTCATATTTAGCTCTTGTTTTGTGAATTTGAGAAGTTAATTGCATCGATTCATGTTAATGTAAGGTGCTTTTATGTGTAGGAATGAGTTGAAAGCAATCGGGGGCGAAAACGGGGAAGAAACGAGCCAAAACAAGAAAAACCAGACAAAGGAAGATAGGGAGCCACAGGCCAGCGCCCAGCGCTGCCTGTGGCGCTGGAGACAGCAAGGTCGAAAAGCTCACTGCTCGCAGTCCCCTGGGGGGCGCCTGGCGCCAGCCAGGGCGCCGACTGTGGGAAACTCTCCTACTTTGTCTAGAAGACCCCCAAGTCGACCCCAAACCTTCCCAACTCCTATATAAACACCCCTAAACCCATCTAAGAAGGGGAAACGTGATTTTGGAGGCTAGGGAAGCTTAGGAACATCAACTACACAAGCAATTCTCAGTTCATCAATTCTGTCTAGTATCTCTATTTAGTTTTTCAATACTTAATCTTTTGGTTTTGTTGAACATGAGTGGCTAATCACCCCTTGTTCTGAGGTTGTGATTAGCCATGAATATTGTGTTTCTAACTTGACGATTTCGTTTTAATAGTTCATGTGAATATGATTGTTTCTTTAATTCTATGCCTAATTGCTTAATTGTTTTGGCCATCAATTAAGTTCTATCAATTATCTATGCTATGTTTGGGAAAACCATGTTTAGATTAGAATAAGAATTGAAGAAAGCATGTTCTTAACCTTTTTAAGGGGGCGGATTCGTGGTTAGGATAGGAATATACTTAATCACCATGCTTAATTGGATGATCGTGTTCTTATTGCATTCTTAGTAGATTAATTCCATAGGAATATAGGTGTTAATCTTGTTAGGAATAGGCGAATAGTCCTTCGGAAGAAGGCTATGAGTATCATTATCGATTAATTAGTAATCTTACATGAATCATATGAACGATAAGTCAATTAGAACGCAATAGGATTGGAAACATAATCACAACCCTGGAATGTTTGTTTTATTGATTACAAAATACATATTTGTTCTTTGCAATTCTTAGATATAAATTAGAAATACAATTTAGAATAATTCAACTATTAAACTCGATTCTTGCTTGTTTAAGTAACTATATTAGTTGTTATAAAGTAGTTAATTTAAGTCCCTTGGGTACGATAATCCGGACTCATAATCCTATATTACTTGTCGACCACGTATACTTGCGTGTGTGTTAGGGAGCAACAAGTTTTTGGCGCCGTTGCCGGGGACTGAAAAATCTGCTACTTTACCAATTTCAGCTTTTATTAGTTATTTATTCAAGTTTTATTAGTCGGCTTACGTTGTTTGCTTTGACACAGGCTTTTCTATTGAATGCGGAGAAGTAGAAGTGCAAACAACCTGCTTCCCTTTGATCCAGAAATTGAGCGTACATTACACAGAGTAAGGAGGGAAGTAGAAGCCAGGACCAGAATTAACCAAGAGTTGGACATCGTTGTTCAACCACAGCCTATCGAGACGGCAGGAAACGCAGAGAGAGCAGTGATTGAAGCGGCAAGACCAAATCTTGCCAATATGACTCAGGCGATTGTCAAGCCTGAAATCACAGGGCACTTTGAGCTGAAGCAATACATGGTGCAGCTAATTCAGTCTACGGGGCAGTATGTGGGACTGCCGCATGAAGACCCACAGCGACACATTCAGAACTTTTTAGAGATAACAAACACTTACAACTATCCTAATGTGTCAAAAGATTTGTGAGGTTGACGTTGTTTCCCTTTTCTCTGTTGAGGGAAGCAAAAGAGTGGTTACAAAAGGAGCCTGCAAACAGTATATATACATGGGATGACCTGGCAAGAAAATTTCTGATCAAATTCTTCCCTACCAAGAAAACCAAGTCACTGAGAAGTCAGATTCTGGGCTTTGAACAACGAGAGGGGGAAACCCTTCGACAGGCATGGGAGAGGTATAAAAAGCTACTTAGAGACTATCCACACCATTGCCAAACAGATTGTCACACCCCAACTTTTGGGGGCGTGGCCGGCACTCGGCACCCGAAGGCCCGAGCGAACCAACAATAGTATCTGTGACATGTAATATGACACTAACAAGAACCCAACAACAACTTATATATATATATATATAAGCCCAACAAGACTATATAGTCATGCCAACTGTACAGGGGGCCGACAAGGCCATGCAAAACATATATACACTGACAACTGGTCTGCAAGCCTCTAAAAGAGCAACACAATATCAACAAGTCGGGATGGGGCCCGACATACCCAAAACAATACATATACATATGCATTTGTACCTATAGACTCACTACCAGCAACTCCGAAGAAGTGGAGTGCGACACTCAACCGCGGATCTTAGTGTCCTACTGCGGAGGCACGCCGGCCTGTCTATCAGCACCTGTGGGCATGAACACAGCGCACAAAAGGCGTCAGTACGAAATATGTAC
>MCJB01000816.1:0-33986 GCA_002018475.1 Nicotiana obtusifolia | reverse complement strand
GGACAAGTTTGGATCCCTCCTCCGATTCCTCACCGGAGGAGATATCGGTATATGGGGTCTTATGAGCCAACTTTTTTGTTCTTCTTCTTCTTTTTGCAGGCTCGACCTGCTTGGGGCCCTCTTTTCTTTTGTCCCCTGTTACCGGTACAGGGATAGGACAAAGGGTTGCCGACCTTAGCTCAGCATCTTTGGAAAGACCTGCAAATCGAACTGTCTCAGAATTGAAGTGTGGTAAAAATGCCTCAATCAGAGGGGCTTACCATGATTTTTGGCTTCCCACAATCCCTTTGAAATCTCTTTCCAGGCCCGTTCCGAGTAAGTTCGTTGGGCCTCTATCTTACCGATCCAGCCAGCCAAATCTTCTATAGCAGCCGGAGTTTGAGGAACAGCTGCGCAATGAGGGTTGCCAGTCATATTTCGAAAAATCAGCGATAAAGAATGGGTGACTAACTTACGATTGAAATTCCATTTCTCCGGAAATGGCATGGAATCGGCCGGTATTAAGTCGGAAGTCTTGATTCGAACGAATCTGCTCATCCAACCCCGGTCTCTATCTTCATCGATGCTGGAAAAAGGAGGTTTACTGGCTCGGCGAGTCAGCTTTATTAATCCCCCTCGGAACATACGAGGGCTGTATAGGCGAAGTATATGGTCGAGAGTAAAGGGGTGACCACCCTCGACCTTGTCCACAAAGAAACGAAAGAGGTACACGATTCGCCACATGGAGGGGTGGATCTGACCTAGCGTGACCTCGAACCGTCTGCGAAACTCTACTATTATCGGCTCTATGGGCCCCATAGTGAAGGGATATATATACACGCTGAGGTACCCCTCAACGTGNTGATGAGGGCTCATCAGTGCGGACCGTACCAGTGGAGGGGCTTGGTTTAGAAGGAATAGTTTTGGAAGTTTTCGCCATTGAGAAACTAAAGATAAGTATCAAAGTGAAGCGCAAGATCTGAGAGTGGGGTTTGAAGAAGAAAGAACTCAGTAAAAAGTGGAAAAGGTTAGCGGAATAGGGAAAGGCTAATTAGAAGGTAAAAAGGGATATTTATACTCCCTTAAAGACGGCGGCACAAAGCACGAAACGGGCGGGCATTAAATGCGCGTAATGAGTATCTACGCCATGCATGGTTATCAAAAATGGGATTTGTAATGATTGCTTGATTTGGCGTTATGTGGACGTCATAAAGATGTCGTCATAAATACGAATTCAAGTCGTTTATTATCCTTACTCTCTAATAAACGAAGGGACTATCTGTATTGGGTAAAGTACTTACACATGGATACGGGTCGGGGCCAGCCCAGTTAGAAAGAAGTATAACTCGGACATCCGGTTCACTGGCAAAGAAGATATGAGACCGGATCAAGACTCGACCTGACTGAGACCTGATCGAAGCCGGATTCGACCGAAGTGGGAAGCATCATAGAACCGGATACCGGGTTCAAGACGCATAATTAGCTCATCACCGGATATATCACCATTTGTAATTGTCTCAACCGTTTCAGCTATCACCAACGCGATTTGGGGAGATTCTGTTACGGATTTTATGGGATCTATCTCATAAAATCCGCCATTTACCTTATTTGAAATAGTAATTGTAACCTATAAAAAGGGATTTTGACCCACAACTTGAACCATCTCAGAATCATCAATAATATTACTCTCTCTTTAATCCTCAGGCAATTGCTATTGTCACTTTGACAGCTCTTTGTTATTTCTTTCAGAATCAACAGTTGAATCTTTCTTTCTCAGTAGTGGAATTATTTTTCTTAGAGTATCAATCAGTTTTACGGATCCTTAGCATCACGAACAAATTCAATTGTTATTCGATTTTCAGGATAAACAATATATCAGACTGTTTTCCCTTAATTACGGGTAACAATTAAATTTATATATGGTTTTAAGGAAACGTGACTTGGCCTGATACAATTAAAGAATGAATGATAAATAAAGGCTAAATTCAATAAGTAAGAGAGTAAGCAAACCACTGAAGTTGAATAATTCGGCTGTGATGGAATGAACAAGAATGAAATTAGTATTTGATGGAGAAAACAGTTAAAATATGCTAAACTTTGTATATTGATCGTATCTTGTGTGTCTTTTACAGTAGGGCTGAACTCTTTCTATAGGAGGAGAAAAGAATTCCATACAAAGTAAAAGACTTATTTACAAGGTAAAAAATCCCTAAAATCACTGGGTTCAACGTCTTTGCTGATTTGGGCCGTGATTTCTGCCGAGATGTTTACATGTCACGAGATTCCTGGTCCTTCCGTTACGCAAATCTGATATTTTTACCATAAGATATTTTACCCGGACCGATTTCGATAATCTCATCTCGAACACTCGGTTTCGAACTTCGTTCTGATGACGTCCGACCCCAGACTTCCCTTCTCGATGTCCCGGTCTTGGCTTACCGGAGGGCGACCTCAATCGACGCCGATCTTCGAAACCCAAGACCGATGCTCCCCATGCACTCGGTCGTATCCGGCCCCATACAGATAGTCCCCTCGTTTTTTGGAGAGTAACGACAAGAAACGATATGAGCCGCCGCTTTCAAGATTAGGTTAAGTGGAGACATACTTATAGCGAACGACTCGAAGTTCGAAGCGTGAAATCAAATAACATAAAAACGTCTTGTTGATGGATGACGGCAGCATGATGACGCACGTGGCCACTATCAAAAAGGTCTTTTCGTGTCCTAGCTGGCGACAAATTCTGTAATCTCTGCAAATCCCAATTAATGTTTTCCCATCTCGTGTTTCGAACCGCCGCTTTTGAAGAGTATAAATAGCCCCTTCATTCTTCAATTTTCAAGTTTTGTGTCGTTTGAATATCTTCTTGCTCTTGCTCTCTGCATTTTTGTTCTTCAAGTAAACTCCTTTTATACACTCCCCTTTGCTCGCTTCCCATCTCTTCAATTCCAATGGCGAAAACATCTAAATCTGTTCCTCAAAAACAACAACCTTCCTCCTCTCAACCCGCTGAAGAGGTTGAGCCTGTCATTGTTGGGGAAACTTTGACAGAGCCTCCTCTAAAAGCTTTCATACCGGTCGGATGCTCAACCGGCTCTGACTTTAAGGTAGAGAAAGCTTCCTCAGTACCGGGCCGGGGCGAACCGGTCGCTAGGTGCATTAGCTCAATCACGAGCAAAATCCTTGATAGGGTGAAAACGGAATGTAACTGGGTTGGAAAGGATGTGGTAGTCCCCTCTCCGGACGAGGCGATTACCACCCACGTGGAGGGTTACCTGAGCGTTTATACCTACCCCTTCATGTTGGGACCTTTAGACCCCACTATTGTCGCCTTTTGCAAAAGTTACAACGTTACATTGTGTCAGATTCACCCTTCCGTTTGGCGGATAGTTCACCGTTTCCGCTTTTTTGTGAGTAAGGTCGACGGGCATCCCTTCACCGTTGATCATTTACTTCGACTGTATAGTCCCCAAGTCTTTCGAGGGGGGCTAATAAAGCTTGCTCGCTGGGCTAGCAAAGCCCCGTTTTCGAGCATCGATGAGGACAAGAACCGGGGTTGGATGAGCCGATTCGTTCGAATAAAGACCTCGGACCTTATCCCTGCAGAAGACATGTCGTTCCCTGAAAAGTGGAACATGGACCGTAAGTATCGTTTTCCTATCCAAATTCATCTGCTGTTCTCCTTATGATATATTACTAATATATTTTGTAAGGTGTAGCCGTTTCTCAAATGCCGGCCGCAATTCAACACTTGGAGGAGTGGGTCCAGAAGGTGGTAGCTCAGAGGACCTACTCAGAGTGCGCCTGGCGTGAGATATCGAAAGACCTTTGGGAGGCCAAAAATCATGGTGAGCTCGATAATGTTCATATTTCTTGTTTCATGTGATAGGCACTGCTGCTATCTCACTTCCTCCTTTCTTTGTAGGTCTATCGAAGGATGCTGATTGAGGCCGACGTCCCCTGGTAGAGAGGTTCCCTGCCCTTCCCCTGTCTCGGAGAAGGAGGGAGAGAAGAGCAGAAAAGAAGTCCCCGGTTCCTCAGAGCCCGAGAAAAAGAGGATTAAAAAGAAAAGCATAGCTCGTAAGCCTAGAATCGCGGACCTTGCTATTCGATTGAGCGACGATTCCTAGGAAGATAGAGACCTCGGTATTTCAAATAATGAACCATCCCGGACAGTCCTCGAGCCGAGGGCCATGAGGTTTGCATCCCTCGAGTAGAGGACCTCGAAGCAGGGGCGAGGACCGGGGTATGCACCGATGCAGGGGAGGCAGCACAAGGAACCTTAGACCTACTAGAAGCAATGGACTCTCCCTCCTTCTCAGGGGCAACCCTCGATGAAGCCCGGGCTGCAAGGATACATACGCCGAGCAAAGGCCAGGTACCGGCAGGACCTTTCAAAGACTTTTTCGATAGAGTGCCATCGGCTGATACCTTCAGGCTCGAAGTGCCCAGGAAGAGTCCTTCCACCGAGACGAGCGGGGTATCTATCGGTCCCAAGTTAGTCGATAGATTTCCCGCTCCAAGTTCCAATCCTGATCGGAAGAGAATAATAAAGTTTGCCATTCCCGAAGATGCTAGGGCTCTGGCCGCGCCTGTGGGCGTGGCTAGCTACCTTCGGTATTTGGTGATCGAGGAAGATCAGGCTGCAATGGATGCGGTGGATGAGGCCTGTCTATTAAATGAAGCTCAACAGGCGGCAAATAAGGTAAATTTCTCATAGGCTCTATTTGGCGTTTGTTACCTTATTCTTCGACTTGTACTGACCGTTTTATTTTTTCCCACACTTGCAGTTTTCGGTCTTCATCACGAGGCGTTTCTTCTGCAAAGGGAAAAAAAGGCACGTCGCCAGCGACTCAAGGGGGAGATGTCGACTCTTCGGGCCGAGCTAGACTTCGTGCGCAAAGAGAATGACAAAACACTCGACCAGCTGGGATAGCAACTTGACCGAATAAATCAACTTCGGTCCGCATTGAGCGAGGCCAAGGCAGAGACCAATGAATGGAGAGCCAAGGCCGATATATTGACTTCGGAAAAGGAGATCCTCCGGGCTCGCTTATTCCCCTTGGAAGAGCAAGTTTCGGAGGCACAAGAGAAAATCGGAACTCTGAGTAAGAGCACTGATGCACTTCAGTCCCAAGTCGAGACGCTCACTCTGGACCGAGATGTTCTGGTTAACGAGCTGCAATCGGCAAAATCCGAGGTTGCCACATCCAAAGCCGACGCCGATGATCTGATAGCTTAATACAGAGCTGATGTTGAGGCCGCCCAAGAGCAATCAAAGGTTTTGGTCGAGTACGCCAAGTGCAAAACCCGTCTTTCCATTCTCGAGGAGCTACAAGCTCGAGGCTTCGATCTATCCACCAAGGTCGATGAAGCAACAAAGATTGAAGCCGATGTTAGAAAGCAGGCTTTCCCCGAAGAAGAAGAAGAAGAAGAAGAAGATTCTGATTGATGCTGTCTGTCATATAATATGGCCTTTTTGTAACACACTTTATTTTATATATATAAAAAAGAATTCCCCTTTTTTGTCTGACTTCGTTCTGAAACTTCCAATCTTGCAAACTTTCCTGCCTCCCAGGCTTAGTTAAGATTTATTTCACAATAGGTTTTCTTCTTTCATGGCCGATTGAATAAGGCCCATACCTCGAAAGGGATTTTGTTAATTCGACATGGCCTTGGTCCGTTAAAAAATCGGATCTGTCTTGATAGATCTCAACTCGATTAGGTCTTAGCCTTTTACGAATTCGGATTTGCCTTCATAGGAATTCGGATTTGCCTTAATAGATCTTATTTCTTTCCGAATTCCATTAGCTTGATCCAGCCTTGGCCTATTGAGAAATCGGGACTATGCCTTAGCAGATTTTGTTCCCTTTCGAATTTTACTGACTTGATTCGGCCTAAGCCTTTTTAAAGAATCGAGGCCTTGCCTTGGCAGGTTTCTGTCATCCTCGAATTTAACTCGGTTCCGCCTTAGCCCTTTATAAATTGGGATTTGCCTAAGTAGGTCTTATTTCCCTTCGAGTTTTGTTAACTCGATACGGCCTTGGCCTTTTAAGAAATTGGGGTTTGCCTTAATAGGTCTTATTCCCTTCTGATTTTCGCGTGGATATTTGAACAATGTTAGTTTTCGATAATGTAATGAAAATCGAAGAGGCCCTTGGGCTTAGAAACAAAATATCGGTGCCAAAGAACTTTTATTAGCATTCATGTGCTTGTACAACTTTGCTTAAGGGGCAGATCAGTCTACTTGGGCATGGTACCTTCGAGCGTTTGACCCTTACATTGATTCCTAATGATCTATAAGAAATCCCCCCGAATTGAAGTAGCTAAGCAAAGATTCGAAGTAGACAAGCAATTTCCAGATATTCAAGGTTGATCGAAGCCGTGCACCAGATATTACTATCTTCGATGACCGACTGATCTAAGTTAGCACGATTCCTGGTTGCTTCATTAAAAACCTTGCTGTAAAACCCAATTTTGGACAAAACCGGTCGAAGGAAAAAAGAGTGCAACGTGTGCTTTCAGTCCTAGTGTCCCGTGCTTCCTGGCTCGAGGTTACTTTATTCACTACCTGCACACGTTAGTATCATAAAACAAACAAATGAAAAAAGAAATTTATTACCCTAACAATAGTATCGTTTCAGGTGGCTCACGTTCCAATTGTTTGGCAGCTGTTTTCCATCCATGGTTCTAAGCTTGTAAGATCCCTTTCCGATAACCTTCAAGATAGCGTAGGGCCCTTCCCAGTTTGGTCCTAGCTTTCCTTCATTCGAACCTCGAGTGTTGGGTGTGATTCTTCTGAGTACCAAGTCCCCAACGTTGAAATATCGAAGATGGGCTCTCCGGTTGTAATACCTTTCAATCTTTTGTTTTTGTGCCGCCATTCGAACAAGTGCTGCTTTCCTTCTTTCATCCAATAATTCTAGGCTGATGTTCATAGCTTGCCGGTTTGATTCTTCGATTTTGTATTGGAACCTGATGCTCGGTTCGCCTACTTCAACTGTTATTAATGCTTCAGCACCGTAAACTAGGGAGAATGGAGTGGCCCCGGTGCTCGTTTTCTCGGTTGTGCGATATGACCATAGAACTTCGGGCAGTATTTCCCTCCATTTTCCCTTTGCGTCGGCTAACCTTTTCTTCAAGTTTTGAATTATAGTTTTGTTGGTCGACTCAGCCTGTCCATTGCCGCTGGGGTGATATGGTGTTGATAATATTTTCTTGATCTTGTTGTCTTCGAAGAACTTTGTAACTTTGCTGCCAACGAATTGCTTGCCATTATCGCATACGACTTCCGATGGCATCCGAAATCAGCAGATGACATGGTCCCAGATGAAGTCGATCACTTCCTTTTCCCTGACCTTTTCGTATGCCTGAGCTTCAACCCACTTGGAAAAGTAGTCAGTCACAAAAAGAATAAATTGAGCTTTACCTGGTGCACAAGGGAGAGGGCCGACGATGTCCATCCCTCACTTCATGAATGGCCATGGCGATAGAACCGAATGCAATGTTTCTCCGGGCTGGTGAATCATTGGTGCGTGCCTTTGGCACTTGTTGCACTTGCGTACGAACTCTTTCGTATCTTTCTCCATATCGATCCAATAGTAACCGGCCCGAATTATTTTTCGAACCAAGGATTCGGAGCCGGAATGATTCCCGCATGTGCCTTCATGTATCTCCCTTAAGATATACTCGGTGTCGCCGGGCCCAAGACATATTGCGAGGGGACCTCCGAATGTTCTTCTGAATAGGGTTCCGTCGCCGGACAAACAGAATCGGGCTACCTTTGTGCGTAACGCTCTCGATTCTTTGGGATCCGATGGGAGCTTACCTGAACTGAGATATTCTATGTACTTGTTTCTCCAATCCCAGGTCAAGCTTGTTGAGTTAATTCCGGCATGGCCTTCTTCCACCACCGACCTTAATAGTTGCACGACTTTTTCGGACTCGATCTCCTCATCTTCGACCAATAATCCTAAGTTGGCGAGTGCATCGGCCTCACTATTTTGTTCTCGCGGTATGTGTTGTAGGGTCCATTCTTTAAACCTATGTAGTGTGACCTGAAGCTTGTCCATATACCTTTGTATTCTCCCTTCTCTGACTTCGAAAGTCCTGTTTACTTGATTGACTACGAGGAGGGAATCACATTTGGCCTCAATTATCTCTGGCCCCAGGCTTTTGGCCAGCTCTAAACCTGCAATCATAGCTTCATACTCTGCTTCGTTGTTAGTTAATTTTACAGTCTTAATAGACTGTCGAATTGTATTCCCAGTTGGGGGCCTTAGTACGATACCAAGCCCCGATCCTTTCGAATTGGAGGCGCAGTCCGTAAACAAAGTCCACGCTCCCGAAGGAGTCCCCGATTCGGTCATCAGTTCTCTCTCGACCTCGGGTATAAGCGACGACGTAAACTCGGCGACAAAATCTGCCAGCACTTGAGATTTGATCGAGGTTCGGGGCCGATATTTGATATCGTATCCGCTTATTTTGATGGCCCACTTGGCCAGTCGGCTTGATAGCTCAGGTTTGTGTATAATATTCCTCAAGGGATAAGTTATTACTACACATATGGGATGGCATTGGAAGTAGGGTTTTAGCTTCCTAGAGGCACTCAATAAAGCAAGTGCTAACTTTTCCAAATGCGGGTATCTAGTTTCGGCCTCACCTAGGATTCTACTGACTTAATAAATAGGGAATTGCATACCTTGTTCTTCTCGGACCAGGACCCCGCTTACCGCTACTTCCGAAACGGCAAGGTAAAGGTATAATTTCTCACCTGTTCTTGGCGTATGCAACAAAGGTGGACTAGAAAGATACCTCTTAAGCTCTTCTAACACACGCTGACATTCCGGACCCCACGAGAATTCGTTCTTCTTTTTCAGCAAGTTGAAGAATTGGTGGCTCCTGTCGGATGATCTCGAGATGAATCGGCCCAGGGCTGCTATCCGACCTGTCAGCTTTTGCACAGCTTTCACACTGTCTACAATTGTTATATCTTCGATGGCTTTGATTTTTGCGGGGTTAATTTCTATTCCTCGATTTGAGACCATGAAACCAAGGAATTTTCCCGAGCCCACGCCGAATGCACACTTCTCTGGGTTCAACTTCATGTTGTACCGTTTCAATACATCTAACGTTTCCTGCAAATGGCTCACATGGTCCTCTGCTCACAGGGACTTAACTAACGTTTCATCAATGTAAACTTCCATTGTTTTTCCTAGTTGTTCCTTGAACATCTTATTTACTAGGCGTGGATAAGTAGCCCCCGCATTTTTTAGCCCGAATGGCAACACGTTGTAACAATAAGCACCATACTTAGTGATGAAGGATGTCTTTTCTTGATCATCCTTATCCATTCGTATCTGGTTATAACCAGAGTAGGCATCGAGAAAGCTAAGGGTCTCGTGGCCAGCGGTAGCATCGATCATGCGATCGATGTTGGGCGAGGGAAAAGAATCTTTAGGGCATGCCTTGTTTAGATCTTTATAATCTATACACATTCTTAGCTTATTTCTCTTTTTAGGAACTACAACTACATTTGCTAGCCACTCCGGGTATTTAACTTCCAATGTGGACCCTATATTTAAAAGCTTAGTTACCTCATCCTTGATGAATGCTTGTTTGACTTCGGACTGAGGCCTCCTCTTTTTCTTGATCGGCCGGAATTTCGGATCAATGCTTAATTTGTGAGTTGTAATTTCCGGCGGTATCCCTGTTATGTCAAGATGGGACCAAGCGAAAGAATCTTCGTTAGCTAAAAGAGATTTAATAAGTTTGGCCCTGAGCTCGGAGCTTAGGCCCGAACCCAGGTATACCTTTCAATCCAGTGAGTCAGCTCGGAGTGAAATCTGCTCGAGTTCCTCGACCGTTGATTTGGTTGCATCGGACTCGTCGAGACCGATGAATGACCGGGGAACCCCATAATCATCATCTTCGAGATGATCCTGCTCACCCTCGTTTGTTGAAGGTGGTGTCTGTGATTGCTATTGGGTCCTTTGGGAAGGAGCGGTCGGCTTTGGCACTGCTTCTTCTACTGCGAACATCTCCCTCGTAGCATGCTGTTCTCCGTAAATAGTTACGATCCCATCAGCCGATGGGAATTTCAACATTTGGTGCAGTGTTGAGGGTAGTGCTCCGATATCATGAATCCATGGCCTCCCGAGCAAGGCATTGTACCTCATGTCTCCTTCGATCATGCAAAACTTTATTTTCCGAACAGTACCGGCGGTGTTCACTGGCAACGTTATTTATCTTTTGGTTGTCTCGCAAGCCATGTTGAAACCAGTGAGAATTCGAACTTCAGGAATAATCCGGTCTGTCAATCCGAGCTGTTCTATAACCCACGATCGAATTATATTGGCTGAACTACCAGGATCGACAAGTACACACTTCACCCTAGTTTTGTGTACAAGTATCGATATTACTAAGGCATCGTTATGGGGTTGTATGACTCCTTCTGCATCCTTTTTGCCGAAGCACAAAGCTCCTCCTATCCCGAGTGCGCTTTTCTCGGGTGATATATATTTTGGTGCGTTTTAATATCGGGCCTTGGGGCGTATCTACCCCACCGATTATCATGTTGATCGTGTGCTGAGGCTCCTCCTGGTTTGCTGGCCTATTCCTATTCCCGTAATGATTTTTGGCTCGGTCGCTCAAAAACTCTCGAAGGTGCCCATTTTCGAGCAACCGTGCCACCTCTTCCCTTAATTGTCGACAGTCTTCCGTCTTATGTCCATGTGTGCCATGGTACTTACATATCAAGCTCTCTTAGCTAGATCCGATTGCAGCGGTCGAGGCCACCTGGTATCTTTAATGCGATCGATGGCCGATACGAGAGTCGCTGAATTAACATTGAAGTTATATTCGGACAGTCGGGGTGCTTCTCGGTGACCAGCGGCTTTCTTGAAGTTATTTCTTGCCAATGGTCCTCGGTTCCTTCGATTAGGATCATTTCTCATTTCCTGTCTCGGAGAACCCTGCCTTCCTGGAATGGCCCTTCGGTCTGCCTATCTTTGTTCGATCTTGGCTCTCGGTAATTATCTCTTTGAGTCCTATTGTTAGTTCTGATGGGGTAAGTGGATCCCGAGGGGGCCCCAAGCTGATCGTTTTCGACCCTAATCTTCGATTGATATCGATTGTGTATATCCGCCCAAGTGGCAGCCGGATATTCAATCAAGCTTTGCTTAAGCTGTTGTGAAGCTGTTGAACTTCGGGCATTGAGCCCTTGAGTGAAGGCTTGTACGGCCCAATCATCGGTGACCGGTGGTAGGTCCATCCGTTCCATCTGAAAGCGAGATACAAATTCCCTCAGCATCTCGTTGTCTCTTTGCCTAACTTTCAATAAGTACGATTTCCGTGTCTCGACTTTGATGGCACCCGCATGGGCTTTCACGAAGGTGTCCACAAGCATGGCAAAAGAATCGATGGAATTCGGGGGCAAGTTGTGATACCTAGTCATCGCTCCCTTTGACAAGGTCTCTCCAAATTTCTTTAAGAGAACTGACTCAATCTCGTCATCTTCGAGATCATTTCCCTTTATGGTGCATGTGTATGTCGTTACGTGCTCATTTGGGTCAGATGTCCTGTTGTACTTGGGGATTTATGGCATGCAGAACTTTTTTGGTATAGGTTTTGGGGCAGCGCTTGATGGGAAAGGCTTTTGCACGAATTTCTTCGAATCTAAGCCCTTCAACACTGGGGGTGCTCCTGAAATCTGATCCACCCTCAAACTATATGTTTCTACTTTTTTGTCATTAGCTTCAATCTTCTTCTCGCCCGACTCGACTCGCTTGGTCAGCTCTTCAAGCATCTTCATGATCCCGGGATTTGTCCTCGATCCGCTTTCGTCCGGTTGCGCTGTTGCCGGTTCGTTTTCGGGGACGACTCCTCGAGAAGAACCAGCTTCAACCCTAATCGAAACCTGACTGTGACTTTGCAACTGAGCGATGGCCGCTTGCTGGGTTTGTAACATGTCAAATCTCATTTTGAGACTAATCCCGTCTCCTTCGTCGTTTTGAGTTCTTGAGCGGTGTTCTCTTTGAACACTGTTCGACGGGCCAGAAGTCTGATCCACATCGATCGCCATTTGAGAATTAGCGTCGACTGGAATTTCATTATCGAGCATCACATTGTTGTTTTCGCCCTCGAACTCGTCATTGACGAACTGAGGCATGGATTTTGAGTGCGACATGACTGCGCTATAACCTGAAACCAAAAAATTCTGCAAAGAACAAGCGTAAAATAGTGTGTGTGATAGAAAATTGTGTCAAACGTTCACTATTATCCTTAGCCCCACGGTGGGCGCCAAACTGTTTACCCTTAATTACGGGTAACAATTAAATTTATATGTGGTTTTAAGGATACGTGACTTGGCCTGATACAATTAAAGAATGAACGATAAATAAAGGCGAAATTCAATAAGTAAAAGAGTAAGCAAACCACCGAAGATGAATAATTCGACTGTGATGGAATGAACAAGAATGAAATTAGTATTTGATGGAGAAAACAGTTAAAATATGCTAAACTTTGTATATTGATCGTATCTTGTGTGTCTTTTACAGTAGGGCTGAACTCTTTATATAGGAGGAGAAAGGAATTCCATATAAGGTAAAAGACTTATTTACAAGGTAAAAAATCCCTAAAATCACTGGGTTCAACGTCTTTGCTGATTTGGGCCGTGATTTCCGCCGAGATGTTTACATGTCACGAGATTTCCGGTCCTTCCGTTACGCAAATATGATATTTTTACCATAAGATATTTTACCCGGACCGATTTCGATAATATCATCTCGAACGCTTCGGTTTCGAACTTCGTTCTGATGACGTCCGATCCCAGACTTCCCTTCTCGATGTCCCGGTCTTGACTTACCGGAGGGCGACCTCAATCGACTCCGATCTTCGAAACCCAAGACCGATGCTCCCCATGCACTAGATCGTATCCCGGCCCATACACAGACAAATAATTAAATAAAAAACATCAGTGTTTTATCCCAAAATAATTTTTTTTGGGTGCAATCTGCATTAGTCCAACCCCAAAATGCTATCACACACTGGGTGTGGATTAAATAAAGAAAGATTAAATGAAAAAGGAAAGCAAAAATCCTCAGGGCCCCTCCATTTCTTATAGATATATTTCATAAATAGACTGTCACATGGTTCCGCCGGCGAAAAGCTAGCCGGAGCCTCAGTTATTTTTGTTACTACTACTCCACTACTTTTTATATTCTAAACTCAAATATTATCACATTTATCTCTGCACATGTATTTCCATTTCTGAAAAATACTATAAATATTTTCCACTATTCTACATAGATTTTCGTACGTTTAATTCATCAATTTCCGTGATCCAATGTCTCAGAGGTTCATTCTCTCTTCGCACATTTCTCTGCATTCGTCATCTCCAGTTTTCATCAAGAGTAGCAGATCTAGGGTTTCATGAATTTGATGCTACATTTTCTTAATATTGTTTTCTCTGAATTAAACATTTGTTTGTGATGCAGCTGAAACTGGTAATCTTCAAATACAGCCGCAATGAGGTGTGAATGTTGGAAAATGATTATATTTTGCTGTAATGGTTGATATAAGAGCGACTATGTACTGTTTGCGATGCAGATATTGCTGAGGTTGGGAAAAGGGAGTAAAGAAGATGCAACGGTATCAGCTGGGGACAATAGGAGCACTGTCTCTGTCGGTGGTGTCCTCTGTCTCCATTGTCATAGGCAACAAGGCCCTTATTACCACTCTTGGCTTTACGTTTGGTCAGTTTTATCAACATTTCAGAATTATTCATTACATAAATGAAATTAGTTACATGCTTTATGTCATACGCTGTAGTTAGATTCACTGACAATTTGCCTAAAAATATTTCTGCTATAAAAATATCTTGGGGCACATTGTAATTAGTGAGGAGAGAACAAGCTCAAATTTGTGGTTTAGTTGTATATCTACTTTTCTTTTGTTTCTACTTTCTAATTAGTTACTACTTCTTTAAGGCAACGAAGATTGACTTGATACATGAAGTAAGAAATCAACTTGGCTTATGTTATGGCTTAAGATTAATTGTAAGATTTTGTATTCATAGTGTGATATGGAAAGTACAATGTCATGGTTTAATTTGAATTACATATGTATGTAAATATATCCCAAAGTAACTGTGTGTTAGGTTGTAATAAATGCAACTTTAATCTTTTCATGTCATTCGGATTTCAGTTATAACATCTGATATTACTCTCTCAGCTACAACTTTGACAAGCTGGCATCTTCTAGTTACATTTTGTTCTCTCCATGTGGCAATATGGATGAAGCTATTCGAGCACAAACCTTTTCATCCGAGAGCTGTTATGGGCTTTGGAATTCTGAATGGGTCTTCCATTGGACTTCTTAATCTAAGTCTGGGTTTCAACTCTGTTGGTTTTTATCAGGTTGATAACTTTTCCCTTTTGCCATTAGTAATTATTTGGTTAATTTCTTTTCACTTTCCTTTTTTGATATTATCTATCAGGTTAAGTTGTTCCATTCTTTTTTTTTTTTAATAACCGTGGTGTTCGAGTCAGCTAGCATGCACCTTGACTAATTCTACGGGTTACCTCCTACCTTCCACCAGCACAGGTATGGGGCAACTCTGTCCATCAAGGCTTGGACAAATGGGAAGAAATCACCCAATATTTAAATTGTTTCATTCTTTGCCTTCATTTCCTTTTCTCTTTATCTTTTTCTCCTTTTTTCTGGTTTGCGACTTACCAGCCTTGAACTCTTGACCTAGTGTTGTGGTAAAAAACTCCCTCAATGACTATGACAAAGAGTGACGGGTATCTTTTTCTCCTTTTCTCATTCCTATCCCTCTTTTGGTGTCCGTACCTATGTATCCAGCAATGTACTTCATTGCGTAGCTTTTGTTATATCACTGTTTCCTGCTGATAATTTGCAATTGAGACTACTCAAGTTTTTTTATAAGATCAATGAGGCTGTATTGCAGGTCTCTGCTGCTTGAAGTTGCAACTTGCGTCCCTCTGACCTTAAGCTGTTCTTGTCACGACGCAGTAGGTAGTAATTATAAAAATAATAATTATCTAGCTTAATTCTAGGGTCCATTTCTGTTTTTGTTCGTTAGAAAGACACAGAAAGAAAATCGTTTCCCCTAGTTTTGTGATTGCAAATACTATAATTGATGTGATAAGCTCCTCTTGTATCTTGTTGCTATCAAAACATTCTCTAGAGCTTTATTCTATGTCATTGTACAAAGCTGTCGTCTTAGCATTGGGTACTTTAGAAACTTAAAAGCTGTTTCCTTTTCTTTTCTGATTTTTCTCTTTCATGCTTTTGCATTGTAGATGACAAAATTGGCAATCATCCCCTGTACAGTTATTTTGGAGACTCTTTTCTTCAGGAAGAAATTCAGGTGAAGTTCCAAAGTAGACTTGGGAAATTTTGTTTATAAGTGCAGGATCACCACTGTTCTTGTTTTCTTTGGAGCATTTTCCTTATATATATAGACACGGGAATAGAAGGTGTTCTTTTTCCTTAAGTTTTGACCATTTCATCACTAAGCTCTGAACCAAATCTTGTGTTTGGTTTAAACCAGAACTAATTATTTTGGATATTTAAATAGGTTAAACATGAACACTAGATCTTGTGCTCATATCTTAAGTTGAACATTGTAAGTACTATTCATAATATGTAATCATTTCTTCATAAAGTCTTCCTATATTTTCACTTGATGAGAATCATAAGGTAGAGGTCTCTAAACTATGTCAAAGGACAAGGTATTTACCACAATTTTAGTTCCCAAAAACAAGAATAACAGGCAGTGTGTAGGTAATACTCATATACGGTGTATTACACACATGCTTACCTATTTTTGTGTGCTTTTTTGCCAATTACAATGATATCTTAGTCAATTTTCCTGAATGGAGTCAGAATTAAAGCAGAATGCACGCAGTTAAAAAAATGTTGGATACATCACCTTGGTCAATGAAATTTTAGCACTTATGAAAAAGGCTTTAGCACAATTCAAAGATCCTGAGTGCTAGTTCACCTGCATTCTAAAGGGTTAAGGGAGAGCTGAAGCCGATGTCATATGTACTTGTGAATCTGTGATAGTAAGCTTGTTAAACTTTGCCGCAGAGAGTTGTCTTTTTCTTTATTCAGCCTGTTCTGAACATTGCCTGATAATTTCGTTAAATCTGTGATTTCACCAATATCAATTTTTTGTATCCTATTTTTTATGCAATGTTCAAAAGTTTACTTTTCAGCGTGAACGGAACTCTTGTTCAAGCGTACACTTTCTTGGTCGATCTATATTGCCTAATTATTAAAAATCTTATTCAGGTGCACTGGTTGTGCAATCCAGTCAACATACTTTTTAATGGGTCCCTCTAATCAAAAAAAGTTGTTTCACTCAATTTGAGTATCAGGTTTCACAAGCTGTCAGTCTGTCTACATGAACTTTCAGGGGTCAATCGGAATGACCATTGGATGTCTTCTGGTCTCATGTTTGTGGTCCATGTACTAATAATATGTATCTTTAGACTTTTGCTTCGCTTTTTAAACATCTCACACACTTTAGTTTGCACCCAAGAAATTTTACTTTTCTGCAATATAGTAACTATTCTCTATGATTTACAGTAGGAATATCCAGATTGCACTTGGTATTCTTCTCCTAGGGGTAGGCATTGCAACAGTGACTGATCTGCAGCTCAATTTTCTCGGTTCTGTTTTGTCTCTACTTGCAATTGTGACAACATGCATTGCTCAGATTGTATCCTCAGCTGAAGTGCCAGCCAGTTCTTTTCAGTTTCTTATATCACTGTAAGCCCCAAACCGACTCCCCACTGATCCTTATCCCCTTAGCAGCCTAGACAATTTTTTGTAAGGGGACAAGATTAAATTTTCTCCGAAGGAAGTTTCTTTTATGTATGTTCTGAAAAAGTTATTTCTCATATAGTTCTCGACTATTAACTTCTCTTGCTTGAAATCCTTAACCTGTCTTCTCAGATGACCAATACTATCCAGAAGAAATTCAAGGTTTCTTCAACCCAGCTCCTATATCAGTCTTGTCCCTATCAAGCATTAACATTGTTCATTGTAGGACCATTTCTAGATGGGCTTTTGACAAATCAAAATGTGTTTGCTTTCAAATATACACCAAACGTGCTGGTAAGGATCAAAATTGGTTTTATTCGTTTAAGCTAGGTATTTGCATAACATTGCTTTTAATTTGATGGCAGGCCTTCATTGTCCTATCCTGTCTAATATCAGTTTCTGTGAACTTTAGCACTTTTCTTGTAATTGGCAAGACATCTCCAGTTACCTATCAGGTCCTTGGACATCTGAAAACATGTCTAGTTTTGGCTTTTGGGTATGTTCTCCTTCGTGACCCCTTCAGTTGGCGAAACATTCTGGGCATCTTCATTGCCGTGGTTGGAATGGTTGTATATTCTTATTATTGTTCTGTTGAGAGCCAGCAGAAGTCTACAGAGGCTGCATCCCAGCTATCTCAGGTGTTCTACCTACCTTCTTTAGTATTTCTCATAATCCTTGGTGTTCTTTCAACATAGACAAGCACAATCTATGATACTAGGGTCACTACTATACTGTGTGTTCTCTTTTTGATAAGTATTTTACAGTATGCTAACCAATTCTAGCTGATGTCTGTAATTGAAGGTGAAGGAAATGGAATCTGATCCCCTACTAAATGCTGAAAAAGGCAATGGCATTTTAGCTGATAGTGTTGCTGCGAAGGCCCCGGGGTGGAATTCTAACAAGGACTTCCTTGCATAAAAATATTCTGATGGCTGTCAATTGGTTAGCCCTTGATTAGAGTACAGATGGGAGTTCCAGCAGATTCGAGCTCCAATGAAGAAGCTGTAGCTGCAAGAACATCCAATCATCACATAATTTGTGTTACATTTGAAAAAGATATAGCTCTCTATTTTCCAGTTGGTAGAGTTGAAGGATATGTGTCGTCAAATAGCAGTTCGTTAATGAGTGTTGTATGAGTTAGACATTCCAAAAAATGCATACTCTGGTGGAATATTATATTCCCCCAGAATCTCAGCTTAATTGTTTCTCAGATTACTTTGGTCGTTCATACGAAGCCCATGAAGGTGTTGCAAGTTGATTTCTCCAATGCATGCAGATTTGTTTACTTTGTTTCCCTCTTTTCCCCTTTGGGGTGGTAACGATGATATGAATCTCATTCAAGGTGATCTCTATGAGAATATAAATATTTTTTTTTTTTGNATGGGGGGAGGGAGGGAGAAGATTTTCCATTTTTTTTCAATGTTCCTACTCGTGTCTGGATAGAGAATGCCGTGTTACCTTTCAAACAGGCCTGCTGTTTTAAATTTCGGGGTTGGGTAGGATAGATCAGATCCAATCGGACTTTCTGGTGTTGTACTGCAATTTGACCGTAAAGGAGGAAACATAAAATCTTGAGAAGTCGTTTGGTTGGTGAACACGTTATATTGTTACATATTACAATCCTAGAATTACAATAAGGAGATTAAATAATGAAGGGTTTATCTAGTGGATATATTTTATTGGTAGATATTTGATTTATCAGAATAAAAATGAGATATATGAGATATAATACAAAACAAGTATTTACTTTTATACTAGATAAGTTGGGATAAACTTTATTCTAATTTTAACCTTAATTTTTAAAAGAATTTTGGGAGAAGAGCTTTAGGAAGGGCATGTTTACCATCGTCATGTCTTATCTGTAGCTAATAATCCCGAGATTGTTATCGCGCTTAGAACATGCTAAAAAGTAACACTAACAACTATAGTATAGTATAATTAATCTCGAAATTGCTAATTTTGTAATAAGAAGTTCAATCAAAGGTGAGACAAAATATACTTTATCTCATAATCGTTTACCTATGTCTTACAAACCAAACGACTACTAAATTGTTTACTATGTGCTCTGTCAGCATATCGATATTGAATACTTTTTTTCTTCCAACATCTAGTCCCAAGATGACAACACTAATAATTCTTTTAATAACAAAAGAAGTACGTGTAAAATAACATTAAAACATGGAGACGGAGTTTAAGGGTGACATTTGGACCGGGTCAGCCCGAGACCGAACTGATCCGCCACGATAAAAACCTGTATTTGAATTGCCCGGCTAGACCGAGGTGGGTTGGACTAGGACAGACCAGATTAGGGGTTGGGCCAACCAAGGAACTGTGCCTAGTAGACCGGCCCAGATACGAACCTGGGTCTCGGCCCACCATGGCACTAGCTCGGACCGGCTCTGTAATAGAAAATTTTTCTCTCTTTTTTTTAAAAAAAAATTTCTGGCACTTTATAGCCATTGGCCAATGACTATAAACGGCCAAAATAGCCTCCCAACCCTCAAACTCCTCCCACCCTTTTCCCCTTAAATTTTTAATCCCCAAGTTTATAAAATTGTACTTTGGCCCTAATTTCACCTATTAATACTCATTATTCTTCTTTTTTCATATAATTTCTACTTATTATTTCTCACTTAAATTGCTATCAATCTTTATTTTAATTATTTTGGGTAAAGTTGCAATTAACAAGAGCAAATATATTCAACTTTAAGTATTGAATTCATCAATTTATGGTTACCTTGTTTCTATTTTTCTCCGGTAATTTGGTACATTCGTTCCATTTTTTTTTACTTTTATAGTAATTTAATTGTTGCATATTTATTTTTTATTCTTGCATTTTAATTTTTAAATTTGTATATTTTAATTTGTATAATGGATTAAAATAGGTTCAAAAATAATTGTGTTCCCAGTCCAATATTGATAGTCAGAGTAAGAGTAAGAAAACAGTTGGAATTACTAGCACTAAAATTATTCATGTATTCCGGGAATTGAAATAGAACATGAAGGTGTTAATTTAGGTTGTGGTGCATTTAATATGAATTATGTAGAGCAACAAGAAAATTATAGTTTAAAATCTCGGGGCTGTCCAAATAACATAAAGAAAGAATTCTTATTTCAAAGTGGTTCAAGTAGTTCAGTGGTCTGAAAATCTTAGTATGGTTCGAATCCACATATACATCACAATTCTACTAGTCCATACTAACAACTTGTGTCATTCCGCTGAAGCATATATTCTAGGTTTTCTTAAAAGCAAATCCTCGTTAAGATGGCCAATATTTTATGGTAACAAACCCAAAAATTCATATGGACCAACAATAGCTTTTACTCCTTTTCCCCCCTTGTTTCTTGAACCCTGAACCTCACAGGGAGAGTCCTTTCCATTAAGACTATGATTTTATCAAAAATATTTTTTTATGACAGGTGGTGTACGGCTATTCCATCTAATTCCTATCAAGACAGGAATTGCGTAAAATTTATCCACTAAGACTTAAGCAAATATGAAGAAATCACCTATTTAAGAATGTTATAGTAGACTATACATCTTTTATACATGTACGTACGTATATACACGTGCGCACACAAAACTGGAATGCCCCTAAAACACATAGACATTGAAGTTAATTATCTATACTATTTTAAAAACACGAAGGTCTTTAGCGAAATGTCGTTCGCCTTTTTTACCCTTTAAAAGTAAGTTTTATATTGGACAAAACTGATGCAGGTCAAACTGATCAAGCTACGTTCATGCCATCAATGTTGGATAAGACAAGAAAAGGCGTTGGTTAGCCTTGGAGAAGAGCCAAGCATTCAAGCATTCACAAATTTGGCTATGGACGAAATTAGAAGTTGAAGATATACATTTATGTTTATGTTGTATTATTGTGTTGCTATGGAAGATATTAATTCTTACTTGTTTGGTCCTGCGTGACTATTCTTTAAACTTAGCCAAATTGTGGCCTTTTTGTTAATTGTTTGATCCTAGTTAGCTTAGGACAAGGCTCATTCTATATAAGCCTAAAGACCTTATTATTTATAGTAGTTTTTGACATTAAATTGAAGAATTTTCGGCAGCCACTTTGTGCTCCCAAACGTGTGACTTTAACTTGTCCAATTTTGGTGTGATTCAAAACTGAACTTGTTCCTTTGTTTGATCGAACAGTTTGCAAGACTATCGTTGTCTTGAGGGTTGTTCGCATAGTATAGATACTCCTTGACTTCATCAACAAGGTAAGTAGACTAGTTCCTACTTGTTGTCTTGATAGTTCATTGAGCGTCTTGCTTCTATCCTTTTATCTTGTTTTCCGCGTTTTATATTGCATTCAAAATTAAATATTCCTTTAATATTTAAGAATTTAAACTCAACTAAATTTTGGTTATAAAATCTTTCCTTATTTGAATAATTTAGGAAGTCCTAACGCACAGAGTAGACTAAGATCTTTCCTTCTAAATGGAAATTACAATTAATTTTTAGTAATTTCTAAAAGAAAAAAGAAAAAGAAGAAAAGAATAAGAAGGTCTTTAATATTTGTAAGAAAATTCACGATTTCCTATTATCTTCAAATAGGAAAAGTGCTACCGGAAATACTTAAGTATTTGTAACTCTATAGGAGTTTAAAATATATACCTATATCTATATACGAAGCTCTTAGCAAAATATTATTTGCTTTTTCTACTCTTTAAGAATACTACTCATACTGAAGAAAAATTGTCATTTATTTTTTCCTAAATTTAATAAAGTTTTACGATTAATAAATTTTTTTCTATATTTGAACTATATTGAAACTCATACTATTTAGGGATTTATGATTTTATTACCTTTGTTGTAGAGTTTTTATATTGATTTAATAATAATATGTTGTCTTTCCGGTTATGTTTTCTATTTTTAATAGTAGTATATATGAGAACTCCTAATAATTATGACGAATATATTATTATTTATTTAGAGGTCCTCAATTTGCTCCACTCTGGAATATAATTAAATCTTATTTGGTGTAGAAAACTCCCAATACTAGGGCTTTAAATATTTATTTACGTAATGCTTTAATTATAAAAGAAAAAAGTTTCCATCGCGTCTTACTAGTTGAAAAAAACAAAAGGAGGGGTTACCATACTTTTGAACTTTTCATGTATAAATTAACAAGTCCAACTAACATTAATTAAATTTGGGAATGAAATTTAGCGTGCCTGAATAAAAGAGACTCATACTCAAATTCGTCAATTTTTCGTCAAAATTACTTGCTAGAAGTACAACGAAAGGTTCGATTAATTGACTCTTTTTTACTCTTCATGGTACTTTCTTTCTTCGGCTTAAAAATTTCATAGGTTTCAAGTTGAACAAACTTATTTCAGTAGGGATGATTGTTTTCGCTTTTTGTTAGATAACATTTTTAGTTTGCAGTATCTATTTTGAGTTAACTTCTTAACATGGCGTCTAAAGAGCTAATAACAGAATAGTCTCAAATACATACTACATACGACAATCAAAAGGAGTGCATGATCAACTTCTCCGAGTTGTTTTCTAAGCCGGAAAAGCTTTGTAACAAGAGTACTACTTCTTTAACCTGTGGCTTTTATATGGATGTCTTAAGTACCAGAATGCTTAGAGATGATTGAGTATATTAAAATATTTAGACTCTATATATCAAGGTGATTGTTTTTAATTAACCTTACTTTTTACATGTACAATATGTTTTATTGTTAGTTCTATAGTTTTTCCTTTTCTCAATAGATTGCATTGTTGGACTATTATCATCAAACTATTCAAGAGAAAACATTATTGAGTTACGAAAAGGAAATACATAATCTATGCTCTTGGGAGTAGTTTGATGGTAGTACAATGTTGTACCACTCCTATATCCTTGCATGCTAATTTTTGAAATTGAAGTAATGAAATTATAAAATTAGACTAAACTTTAAGTTGAATATATTAATTGAGATGATTAAGGACTTCTATGATATATAGTTCCTTCCTTTAATTGATTGAGTTAGTAGGATCAACAATCATCATTGTCATGAACTGTACTTTTTTCTTTAACTTTTATTTTATAATAGAAATACAAATTTTAATTTAATGTATATAATTTTATAAATTTTATACTCATTGAGACATAATACACGCGCATGACGGATACCTTAATACTAGTTCTTAAAAATGCATCAAAGAAAAAGAAATTTGAAGGCTTTCGGGACAAAGCATTGATTTTGGGTTTTGGAGATTCAAACCCACGAAGGTAGATATAAGTGGACTTATGATTACATAGCAGTTTTCTTTAAATTTGATTAATATTTTTAACAAGTGGAAGTTGACCAACATTTTATGCTCCATCAACCCGAAAACTCCTAGGGATCAACAGTGGTTTTCAGTATTCAAACAAAAAAAAAGGAAAAAATGTAAAGAACGTCTGGAACAAAGCGGACAATTTCAAGACTTTGTCCAGACGTTCAGTCATTAAAGTTGAAAAAGACATTGAAGAAAGCTTGGGTTGGGTCGCAAAGAAGAGAACATGAGAAGTGTAACAAAAGAATGTTCTTCGTACGTTGTTCAATGAGAGACAACAACACTTCTTCTTGCTCCCTTCTTATCTCCTCTGCTATAACCTTTGCTTCTTCTTCCACCATTTTTCTCCTCCCCACAGTCTTGCGCCGCTTCTGCTTTACACAAAATTCAAGTTTTGAGGATACCCGCTCTCTCTGTGTAAAGGGGTAACATCGTGTACTACCCAAATTAAAGTAAATAACAACAGTTAACCGTTTAGTTAAACATTTAAAGGTTTACTTTAAATTAAGGGGTAAGTTTTATATTTTCTCTAATTTTTCAAACTTCCATTGAATTTCAGTAATCCATGAATGATCTTAAAACTTCTATAATTCCATTATATGTTACTTCTATTCTATATTCTTTTAGAAATTTAGAATTTGTTTATGGACTTTTCTACAATATTCTATAGCTTTTCGTATTTATGATTACATATACTAGAACCAGGTTTTGAGACTGGTAATTTGCGGTACCAATTGAGCCGAGTAGGAGTATGCTATTGGAGACTAAGCAGTGAGCTACTATGTTTTGATCCGATTCATAGCACATGGAGTTTCCTTCTCTACTCATTCATATCTGTCTATGTATTTTCTTCCCAGACAGAGATTGTTATTCTGATGAGATTATTTAGTCTATTAGATGCAGGTGATATAGTGACACCGGATTTTAGGCATTGTAGACGGTTGTGGTCAATTTTGGACCTTGTCAATGATTATGTAATTATGATGTTGAATGAAGATTTATTCCGCATTGTTAATTATTTCATGAAATAGTTAAATGGTTAAATAATTGAATTATTTTCTTGCTGTTGAGTCTTGGCTTGCCTATAAACAATTGAATTATTTTCTTGCTGTTGAGTCTTAGTTTGCCTATGTCACGACCCAAAATCCCAACCCGGTCGTGATGGCGCCTCTCGTGGGGACAAGGCAAGCCAAACCAATCCCGTTTGCGTTCAATCAATTAAATGACGCAATTTGTAAACAAGAACATGTTAATAATTAAAATGAGTCGGGAACATATATGTAGAAAGTACCATCCCGACTACAGCCCTCAGATCGGGGTGTCACAAAGCCATGAGCCACTAGAGAAGACCTACTGATAATATATCTAATTACAATATCTTAAGTACAATGTTTGAGGGAAGCAAAATCAACAAAAGAAAAGAGTTACGGAGCTGCGGACGCAAGCAGCTACCTCGTAATCTCTGAAGCTCCGGTCCAGTAGTAATAATCAGTACCTCTGAGTGGGACCGTTAACGCCTGAATCTGCACACAAGGTGCAGGGAGTAAAGTGAGTACTTCCAACTCAGTGAGTAATAAAAGTAAATAAGAACTGAAGATAAGAAACATTTAAATCATTACACAATCCACCACGGACAATAACACATTTTACCTTCCACAGAATTATGTGAAGTAAACAGAACAACCACAAATCAAATATGCAATGCAATGCAATGCGATGCGATGCTATGCCATACAATGTAATGCAATGCTAGTCATGCTAGTCAACACTAGCCATGACCTGTGACGGCGTGCCACACGATCCCCTGGGTACCCGCGCTCGGTGGGTGGTTCCGGCGCAATATATATATAAACTAGTCATACTAGTCAACACTAGTCATGACCTGTGGCGGCGTGCCACCCGATCCATTCATGCTATGCAATGCTAGTCATACTAGTCAACACAAGTCATGACCTGTGACGGCGTGCCACCCGATCCATATATAACAATCGTTTGAAAACATCATTTAGTTTTCTAAAACCAAGTTCAAATAATGATTCAAAGCGTTTTTAAATACCCCTGAAGGGTTTACATCCATACAAATCTATANCAACTGGAGTCTGGTTGCCTCCCCCGGCCTGAGAAGTAGCCGCAGCTGTAGTGGCCGACACCGCCTGAGCTAGGCCAGTGCAGACGGATAAGATCTGAGCCAAGGTCTCCTGAAGACCCGGAGTAGCTGCAGGCACAGCTGGTGCCTGGTCTGGAGCTGCTGGGGTCTGCTCCTGGGTTGGGGCAGCTGGTGGGTCAATAGGTGCTTCCCTCGCCACTCCACCTCTACCACGACCACGTCCTCGTCTACGGCCTATAACGGCCTTAGCGAGTGGTACTGGTGGTCGTCTCACTCGTCCAGTAGTTCGTGGTCTCACCATCTGTGAGAGGACAGAATAACAGTAGTTTTAGTACTTAGAAGAACAATTCGCACGATAAGAATTTCAAGAATATGGAGTTTTCCTAAAAAGGTTCTGCAGCCTCTCGAAGATAAGTACAGACGTCTCCGTACCGATCCGCAAGACTCTACTAAGCCCGCTCATGACTCGTGAGGCCTAGGTAACCTAGGCTCTGATACCAACTCTGTCACGACCCAAAATCCCAACCCGGTCGTGATAGCGCCTCTCGTGGGGACAAGGCAAGCCAAACCAATCCTGTTTGCGTTCAATCAATTAAATGACGCAATTTGTAAACAAGAACATGTTAATAATTAAAATGAGTCGGGAACATATATGTAAGAAAGTACCATCCCGACTACAGCCCTCAGATCGGGGTGTCACAAAGTCATGAGCCACTAGAGAAGACCTACTGATAATATATCTAATTACAATATCTTAAGTACAATGTTTGAGGGAAGCAAAATCAACAAAAGAAAAGAGTTACGGAGCTGCGGACGCAAGCAGCTACCTCGTAATCTCTGAAGCTCCGGTCCAGTAGTAATAATCAGTACCTCTGAGTGGGACCGTTAACGCCTGAATCTGCACACAAGGTGCAGGGAGTAAAGTGAGTACTTCCAACTCAGTGAGTAATAAAAGTAAATAAGAACTGAAGATAAGAAACATTTAAATCATTACACAATCCACCACGGACAATAACACATTTTACCTTCCACAGAATTATGTGAAGTAAACGGAACAACCACAAATCAAATATGCAATGCAATTCAATGCGATGCGATGCTATGCCATACAATGTAATGCAATGCTAGTCATGCTAGTCAACACTAGCCATGACCTGTGACGGCGTGCCACACGATCCCCTGGGTACCCGCGCTCGGTGGGTGGTTCCGGCGCAATATATATATAAACTAGTCATACTAGTCAACACTAGTCATGACCTGTGGCGGCGTGCCACCCGATCCATTCATGCTATGCAATGCTAGTCATACTAGTCAACACTAGTCATGACCTGTGACGGCGTGCCACCCGATCCATATATAACAATCATTTGAAAATATCATTTAGTTTTCTAAAACCAAGTTCAAATAATGATTCAAAGTGTTTTTAAATACCCCTGAAGGGTTTACATCCATACAAATCTATACCTCGTGACGGCGCGTCACCCGATCCATTTGAAAATCATTTGAAAACAGCGTATGTGTTTCAAATCCAAGTTGATGAAATGCTTCATGCAACAACAATGGCGGTATGCCCAATAACACCCTTGTAGGGTCCACACAACTGGCGATATGCCCAGTATAGTAATACACATACAACAACACTCACCCTTGAAGGGTTAAGAGAATCGGCGCGAAGCCCAAACATGGCAATCAGCCCAATCACAATAATATCAATTGAGTTTCAGTCAAGAACTCAGTAAAAACTATCAACCGGGATGGACCAAGTCCCAATCCCCATTCATAAACAACCCATGCTCATCACCGAGCAAGTATCTCACCTCATCACAACACTCTGAGGTGCAATCCGGGGTTTCGAACCCTCAGGACGTCATTTACAAGTATTACTCACCTCGAATTCGGCTAAGTCCTTAGCCCGCGACGCCTTTGCCCTTTGTGTTGGCCTCCTCGTGCGTCGAATCTATTCAATTTCACAATCATTATGTCAAATTAAGCTATGGGGTCAACACCCAAGCAAAAATAATCGGAATTACTATGAAATTCCCAAATCAGCAAAACCCGAGTCCCGGGCCCACTTCTCGAAATTCAGAAAGTATTACTAAAACATGTTCCTTATCTCTTTATGAGTTCACCCATACAAGATTCGTCGTGTTTCAACTTTGAATCGGCCTTAATCCCCAATTTTCATATTTTCTTGAAATTGAGAAGAACCCTAGGTTCTTCTCTTTCACAAATTCGTGAATTTAAGACGGGATTAAGCATAGAAATTACATTCTAAGAGGGATTTTAGGGTATAGAACACTTACCCGATGATTTTATTGTGATTCCCTCTCTATTTGCCTCAACTCCACTTTCAATCTTCTTCTCAAATAGCCCCAACGTTTTCAAGAAAGTGAAATCCCTCTATTCGCAAGATTAAATCTCGAAATCTTGATTGCATGTGTGTCTTGGGGTTGATTTCTAAAGATTTTTGGTGTTTTCAATTGTTATCTCCCGTGGGTTTAGCGTATGGAAATGTTCAGATGCCCCAAAATGGACCCTAGGTCCTATTTATAATGGCCCAAAAAGTCAGGCAAAAACCTACCAAAATAGGCATTTCGCGACCCCTCCTGTCAATTTCGCGGTTCGCGAAATCCATTCGCGGACCGCATTTCTGCCGCGAAATCAGCCAAAAAGGCTGCCCAGTACACTGTCCGAGTTTGCGACGCCAGGAGGGATTTCGCGGTTCGCGAAATCCTTTCGCGATTCGCGATTCCGCCGCGAAGTGGCCTGGCAAATTGCCCAGGTCCACTGTTTGACTATGCGATCCCTCTCACTCTTTCGCGTTTCGCATTTCCAGTTCGCGGTTCGCGGAATGGCCGCGAATCAGGTCAGTTGCTGACCTTTCTTCCTCGCTTCACTATTTCGAGTCTAACTTTCTCGTACGGAGTCCGATTTGGACGATTCTTTTTGCTACGGCTCCGTAATTTCAATAGGGAGCTAATTCTTCAAACAAAATCAAATTCGGAGATCGCTTACTGATCCTAACATCAGTTAAACCAGAAACAAAATACTTGTCGCTTTCTGAAGCGACGAATTAAGTCCCGTTAACGATTCGAAATTCACTCAAGACCCCCGGGACTTTATCCGCACATGCATACATGTTCTATAAAGTCATTCAAACTTGTTCCAATCATTGGAACGCTAAAACGAACATCGTTTTATAGGATTTGTCTTTGAAGCAATCCTATGAACTCTAAGGATCTTCAAATCGATCCTTCGATCCGAACCCGACCAAACGAAGTCCGACTGGTCTGAAAATTTGCACGCAAGTCCAAAATCACATAAGGAACCTACTACAACTTTCAGAATCTCATTCCGACTTTCGGATCAAAATTCGACATATTAATCGGAAGGTCGAACCTTATCGATTCAAGCCTAGTCTTATCTGGGCCCACAAGATATATTCCGAGTTCATTTCCACAACTTACATTTCAATTATTATAATTTAAGGAAATAGATTGGGGCGTAAAACAGGTCATTACAGCCTAGCGAACAGGTTAGGTGTCATCACGGCCTTTGATGGAATTTTGGATCGTGACAAGTTGGTATCAGAGCTCTAGGTTCTAAGGGTCTCACCAATCACGAGCATGCCTAGTAGAGTCTTGTGGATTGATACAGAGATGTTAGTATCTATCTGCGAGAGGTTGTAGGACTTTAGAAACTTTCACTTTCTTGACTTCTTATTGTGTGACTTTATTTTGGCGTGAAGACTATATCTTCAGTTCCTTCCTATTCATTCGTACGCGTGTTAAGTACTCGATATCAGTTGGGAACTGATGAGTGTGGTGATGCTATCGAGGTGGCGCGTGATGTTTTCCCCGTGCTATGAGGGCAGATTACTGTTGTCCTTTGTGGAGGAGTTTCTATCTATTGTAGCCCTAGTGTTGGTATTGCCTACCGGTACAGG
Organism: Nicotiana obtusifolia; assembly: GCA_002018475.1. NCBI lineage: Eukaryota > Viridiplantae > Streptophyta > Magnoliopsida > Solanales > Solanaceae > Nicotiana > Nicotiana obtusifolia. Next base: position 4,823 of record MCJB01000816.1, on the reverse strand, counting down.
GCCTTACATAGGATATTGTGATGTTTCACGCATTGGTCTCGTGCAATGTTGATGAAGAATGGTATGGTGATTGTTTGTGTGACACGGTAGTTAGAACCTCATGAGGATGTATTATTAGTTTCGTGGTTTGGATTTCGACATTTGTTCCAGCAGAAGAGAGGCACTAGATTACGAACTTTGGCTTATAAATTTGTGAGACCGGATATTTTTGAGCCTAGTAGAGTTTTTACTTGTGTGGTTGCACGGTCATTCTTGTTTGAGCGCATCGGAGCTCGTCAGTGTGATGATCCTCATTTACTTGTCCTTAGGGATACAATGTCGTGGAGTGGTGCTAAGGAGCTGGTCCTTAATGATGATTTTGTACTAAAACTTCAAGGTTAGATTTGTGTTTCTTGTGTTGATGGATTGAGGGAGTTGATCGTTAAAGAGATTAATAGCAGGCAGCATTTTATTCATTCGAGTGGTACGGGGATGTTCATGGCTTGAAGCAGTATTATAGCTTTTGGAGGTAGGATTTCCCGAAGTTTAGAGATTATATCTCTGAGGGACAGACTATTTCTCCGGTTGCGGGCTATGAAAGTGTCAATAATTTGCAAGCTTTGCAACGACTCTTGTCATGTTCGAGGATGAACATATATTTAAATGGGGATAATGTAACAACCCGAAGGTTGTTCTGAGCTTTAACATTTCATTCAATGGTTAGAGACTTTTGGTGTCATATGATGCACTACGACTCGCCGGTATGGTTGGTTTCGATATTCGTAAGGTTCGAGATTGGTTTGTTAGAGTGATTCTTAATTTGAAAGCTTTAAGTGGGAAGAATTGACCAAGGATTGACTTTTGAGTAAACGACCTCAGATTGATAATTTGACGATTCCAATAGATTCGTATGGTGATCTTGCACTTGGGCATACGTTCACGGTCATAGTGACGCATTCGCTTAGTGAGTTTGGAAGCTGGGGCCTTGGTTCTTTGCGTTCGCATAGTTGGTTTCGTGTTTGGCGAAGCTTTGGAGGAGGTCGGAGCAAGCTGGGGTGAGTTGGCTTTTGCTCCCGCATTGTGAGTCTCGCATTCGCAGTTCGTTGGTTGGTTGGCTAACGCAATCTCTAGTGGCAAGACGTGATCGCAAAGTACATCTTTTGGGCAGCAACACATTGTGTTCCACGAATGCGAGGATTTTGCCGCGTCCGCGAAAGGTATACCTGGGCAGAACTTTTAAGTGTTATATTTCGGAACTTTACCAATTATTTCAGATTTTGAACCCTACACTTCGAGAGGTGGAGATTTTGAAGAGAAATTTCACAACTACATTGGAGGTAAGTAATTTTGACTTTGGATTTGACTATATATCTTGATTCCCCATAGATTTCTACACCTAAAACTTGGGTGAAAATTTGGGAATTTTGTATAAAAACTTTGGAGGGTGTAATTTGGGGATTTGGGGGTCGATTTGGACCTTATTTCAGAATCTAATCACAGATTTTGGACTCATGGGGTTATAGGGAGTCGGGATCTACCCCTTGACTCGGGTTTCGACTATGTGGGTCAGAGTTGACTTTTGGGGATTTGACTAAAGATTGAAACTCTATTGTTTGGAATTGATTCTTATGGCTTTGTTTGACGTTATTGAGTTGTATTTGACTAGATTTGAGTCGTTTGGAGTTGGATTTGAAAGGAAACACAATTTGTTGTTGATTAAAGCTTGCTGGATGGAGGTAAATCTCTTGTCTATCCTTGTAAGAGGGAATTCTCCCCATAGGTGATCTATTTGCTACATGTTGCTTGATTTAGGAGCCACATATATGCGAGGTGACGAGTGTATATACGTAGCTAGGTAATGACCATACGCGGTAAATGTTTGGCTTGTGATTATACCTTGTTTGGACTATGTGGCCTCCTTACTCAGGTTTCATTGATTGTATGACTTGAAATTGTGGCTTAGAAGCATGCTTAAGGTTATGACTTGTTAAATTAGGTATAAATGATTATTTTGCTATATTGAGCTTCTTTATCGAGCCGCAGTCATATACTTATTTATTGATTCATGGTTCAGTGGTTAAATGGCTTATATCATTCATAATAAATATTAACATAAGACTTTTGAACGATGAAATTGCTATTGAATTGTTGATATGAATTGAACTACATGATTAGCCATAGCCATATTTTAGCCTTATGTGCTTTTATCCGTATTGCTATTATTATGATTCGGTGCCTCTATATTATGTTGTCTCATACATATATCTATGAGTTTGAGATTTAATATTGCAAAAAGATGAAAATTTTGGCACCACAGATATTATGAGCGGATATTGGTTACTGATGATATTTTGTGGATGGGGTGGCACGCCGCCATGGGTATATGTATAGATCAGGTGGCACGTCGCCACGAGTATATGTGTGGATCAGGTGGCATGCTACCATAGGTATATGTGTGGATCGGGTGGCACGCCGCCATGGGAATATTTGTGGATCAAGCTACATTCTGCAACGTTATTATATGTGGATCGGGTGGCATGCATCCACGACTCTTGGATTGGTACCGTCCCTCCAGAGTCAGGTGATTACCCATGTTACCTTGGGCCCTGTGAGCGCATGCACTAAGATTGGTGCTAGTTTAGACACTCGGCCAGTTTTTAAATATATATATATATATATATATATATATATATATATATATATATACNGATCCTTCGATCCGAACCCGACCAAACGAAGTCCGACTGGTCTGAAAATTTGCACGCAAGTCCAAAATCACATAAGGAACCTACTGCAACTTTCAGAATCTCATTCCGACTTTCAGATCAAAATTCGACATATTAATCGGAAGGTCGAACCTTATCGATTCAAGCCTAGTCTTATCTGGGCCCACAAGATATATTCCGAGTTCATTTCCACAACTTACATTTCAATTATTATAATTTAAGGAAATATATTGGGGCGTAAAACAGGTCATTACATTCTCCCCCTCTTAAACAAACGTTCGTCCTCGAACGGGTCAAGAAGCATACCTGGATTTTCAAAGAGTTGTGGATATCTGCTTCGCATTTCATGTTCAGTCTCCCAAGTAGCTTCTTCCACAGGTCGACCTTTCCACTGAACTTTCACTGAAGATATTTCTTTAGATCTCAGTTTCCGAACCTGACGATCTAAGATTGCCACCGGCTCTACCTCGTAGGTCAAGCCGTCATCCAAATGGATAGCGTTGAAGTCCAGAATATGAGATGGGTCCCCAACATACTTTCTAAGCATAGAAACATGGAACACCGAATGTACACTCGACAGATTGGGTGGCAAAGCAAGCTCATACGCCACCTCCCCCACTCGTCGAAGTACTTCAAACGGTCCAATATACCGAGGACTCAACTTACCTTTCTTCCCAAACCTCATAACACCTTTCATAGGTGAGACCTTCAGCATAACCTTCTCACCAACCATAAAAGACACATCCCGTACCTTTCTGTCGGCATAACTCTTTTGCCTAGATTGTGCGGTGCGAAGTTTTTCCTGAATTATCTTTACTTTTTCAATAGCATCATGGACCAATTCAGTCCCCAATAGTCTATCTTCGCCGGGCTCGAACCAACCAACTGGAGATCTACATCGTCTCCCATACAGAGCCTCATATGGAGCCATTTGAATGCTCGACTGATAGCTGTTGTTATAAGCGAACTCTGCTAGTGGCAGAAATTCATCCCATGAACCCTTGAAGTCAATGGCACAAGCACGCAACATATCTTCCAAGATCTGAATGGTACGTTCAGATTGTCCATCCGTCTGAGGATGAAATGCTGAACTCAATTCTACCTGAGTTCCCAATTCCCTCTGTACCGTTTTCCAGAATTGCGAGGTAAACTGAGTACCTCTATCAGAAATGATGGAAATAGGAACACCATGCAATGGAACGATCTCTCGGATATAAATCCTTGCCAATCGTTCCGAAGAATAGGTAGTACACACAGGAATGAAGTGTGCGGACTTGGTCAGTATATCCACAATTACCCAAACGGCATCGAACTTTCTCAAAGTTCGTGGGAGTCCGACCACAAAATCCATAGTGATTCGTTCCCACTTCCATTCAGGAATAGCTATTTACTGAAGTAAGCCGCCCGGTCTCTGATGTTCATATTTTACTTGCTGACAATTGAGACACCGGGACACGAATCCCACAATATCTTTCTTCGTCCTTCTCCACCAGTAATGTTGTTTCAAATCCTGGTACATCTTTGCAACACCCGGATGAATAGAGTACCGTGAGCTATGGGCCTCTTCCAGTATCAATTCCTGAAGACCATCTACATTGGGTACACAAATTCGACCCTGCATTCTTAACACTCCATCGTCACCGATGGTCACATCTTTAGCATCATTATGCTGAACTCTGTGCTTAAGGACAAGCAAATGCGGATCGTCATACTGACGCTCCCTGATACGGTCGTATAATGAAGACCGAGAAACCATGCAAGCCAACACCCGATTAGATTTCGAGATGTCTAATCTCACCAGTCTATTAGCCAAGGTCTGGACATCGACTGCGAGAGGTCTCTCTCCAACTGGAATGTATGCCAAACTTCCCATACTCACTGCCTTTCGGCTTAAAGCATCGGCCACCACATTGGCCTTTCCCGGATGGTATAGTATAGTAATATCATAATCCTTGAGCAATTCTAACCATCTCCGCTGCCTCAGATTAAGATCTTTCTGCTTGAACAAATGTTGAAGGCTACGATGATCAGTGAACACTTCGCATGATACACCGTATAAGTAATGCCTCCAAATCTTTAAGGCATGAACTATGGCAGCAAGTTCTAAATCATGCACAG
>MCJB01000815.1:1295-17397 GCA_002018475.1 Nicotiana obtusifolia | reverse complement strand
ATTAAATTCTTTAATTTAATTATCAAATAATAAAGTAATTAATCCTTTAGCAATGAACAGAACACTCGTTAGTGTGTAACCCCATAGGTTCAATACTAAGCCGGTAGTACATTGATCACATCAATATACTAATCAAGGGTGGCGTCTAGCAACACTCCTTAACGACCGGATAGAATGAAGTATACAATTTACTCTCAAGAACCATCCTTCTGTCCTTATAGCTCTGGATCACCCTAGGATATGGTTCAACTGTAAAATCCAAATAGGCGACCAACTATGTCTTCATGTCAAATATAATCGACCATTGAATGACCTAAGAAACTCATTTCTTCTTTCATTTAATTGCCTTGGCCAAGGTCTTAGTTTGGTCGCTTATAATTTATGACAACATGAAGCTTAAACTCATTACCAAGAGTTGACAGATTCCATCTTGGATCAATCACTAATTCTACAAATATTTAATCGTACCCAATATCCTTTCAACTGTCGCCCTAGGGCCATAGGTGTCTAGTATCAAAGCACAATAAATAATTTGTCAATTACTATGACGATCTGAGGTCAAACGAAACTCTTACATCACATTCTTTAAGAGAATATCCTATTGACAGTTTATGGTAATTCTAACCATTAGGAATTATCCAATAAGTCGGTTCAATGATCATATCTCTATATGCATCATCTATTTATGTGATTCAGTTAATGAGATCAACTAATCTTTAGCTTATAACGACAATCGCATAGATATTGATCTATCCGGATTATTAATGTCCAAATTAATAGTCCTATGATCAAGAACTAAATTTATATTAAATTATAAGAAACTTTACTCTCATTATCATGATCTCAATCACGATGATAAGTCTCAAAATTTAATCAAGGATCTTATCAAAATAATTAAGAAATTAATAAAAATGATAAAAAGAATATCAAATGCCATATTTATTTATTATATGAAATAACAATAATGAAAAATATGTTCAAAATCAAACATGAGATTGGATCTAGGACATATCTAATATATCCCTAACAGTTTCGACATGCCACTCAGGGCCAGGGAGGCAGCGAGGTTATCGGAATACAACTTCAGCGTCGATGCTGCCGTCATCGTATCTGCCATCATACGCATCAAAGATACCAAGTGGCCTCAGCCGTTGTAGTCCGATCCTTCCCATAGAGACCCTAACCTAATGTGTAAGTATCATAGCACTCACGGCCACTGGACCGAAGACTGCCGACAGCTAAGAGAAGAAGTGGCCCCGTTATTCAACAACGAGCACCTCCGTGAATTTCTGAGTGATCGAGCCAAAAATCACTTCAAGAATAGGGACTCCAACAAACAGATCGAGCAAGAGGAACCTCAATACGTCATCAACATGATCATTGGTGGAGTCGACGTCCCCTATGGGCCAATGCTGAAGCGCACTAAGGTGTTCATTACAGGGAAAAGCGAACCTGAGATTACAAGCTAGAGGGGACTGTTGGAAAATGCATTCTTGTTTATGAAACATTAACTAACGACTTTGTGTCTTGTTATAGGTGTTAATAATTGATAAACCATCATGGACAAACTACTGAGATTGTTATGGACTTTGTTGTGACTACAAGTCGAGCTTTGAAGAAACTAGGAGTCGATGCATGGTACAAGTTGATGAAGCAAAAAGATTAAAGACTGAAGAAGTCGTCATTCAGTCGTAAATGTATATTGAGTTTAAATGTGTTTGAATTATTTATCGTCTTTAAGAACTTGGCTCAAAGTTTTAAAACGATTTCAAACACTCATTAAATCATTTTTCAAAACAATTGGTTTTACAAAATAACAATTTTGTCAAATAAAATTCGGAGCTGAAAAATTTCTAGAGAAGTGTAGACATCGATGTCTACTATAAAGCAGACATCGATGTCTGCCTATCCGTTGGGGCTTAACGGCTAGTTTTGTTAAACATCAATGTAGACATCGATGTTTTGACAAACGGGCAGAATTTTTGAATGCCCAAAAACTCTGCTAAGCTTGTGTGATGACTTACTTTATTTCCTCGAACTATTTCATTGTTTATATTGTGTGAAATTAAGTCGAGTTAAATGTACTCGAAGTGATTGAAAGAATATGAGACAAATGGTCTCATTTAAGAAAGTCTAAGTCGCTAAAGTCAACCATGAAATTGACTTTTGAGTTAGAAGGTTCGGATTTGAAATCCGACGACTCGACTAGCTTCGGGAGAGAATATATGACTTAGACGAGTGACCGGAAAATATTTGATAGACCTCGAACAACACTAGATTTGAATCGAGGAAATTCGGATTTCCGATTGATAGGTCGAATTTTGATCCGGAAGTCGGAATGAAATTCCGAAAGTTGCTGTAGGTTCCTTATGTAATTTTGGACTTGTGTGAAAATTTTCAGACCATTCGGACTTCGTTTGGTCGAGTTCGGATTCGAAGGATCGAATTGAGGATCCTTAGAGTTCATCAAATTGCTTTCAATGCAAATTCTATAAAACGATGTTCGCTTTAGTGTTCCAATGACTGGAACAAGTTTTAATGAGGTTATAGAACATGTGTGCATGTTCGGATGAAGTTCCGAGGGTCTCGGGTGAATTTTGGATCATAAACGGGACTTAGTTTGTCGCTTCATGAAGCGACAAACGTTGCGCTTCTGGTGTAATTGAAATTAGAATTAGTAAATGAACTCCAAATTCAGTTTTGCTTGAAGAATTAGATTTTTATCGAAATTTCAGAGCCGTAGCAAAAAGAATCGTCCAAATCGGACTCCGTACGAAAAAGTTAGGCTTATTTTCATAACGAGGAAGAAGCTGCCGAAATGACCGCGAAATAGCTTCGCGAACCGCAAAATTTGACCTGGAGGTCGCGAACACGGGCAGAAACTTGGGTTTCCTTTTTGCTGACTTCGCGATGGATTCGCTGTCCGCGAATGGCTTTCGCGAACCGCGAAATTTCACTGAGGGGTCGCGAATTTGCTGTTCTTCAGCATTTTTGGCCCAATTTTTCGGCTATTATAAAAGGAAAGCTAGGGTTCATTTGGGCATAGCAGAAACATAACACTCTTTGTACCCACGAACTAAAACCCTTGCCAACACAAAGAATCATTAGAAATCAACCCCAAACCACACATGCAATCAAGATTTCGTGATTAATCTTGCAAGAAAAGGGGGGTTGCACTAGCTGAAAACGTTTGGGGCCATTTAAGAAGAAGATTGAAAGTGAAGTTGAGGCAAATAGAGAGGGAATCACAATAAAATCATCGGGTAAGTATTCTATGCCCTAAAATCCCTCTTAGATTGTAATTTCTATGCTTAATCCCACCATAAATTCACGAATTTGTGAAAGAGAAGAACCTAGGGTTCTTCTCAATTTCAAGAAAATATGAAATTGGGGATTAATGCCGATTCGAAGTCGGAATACGACGAATCTTATATGGGTGAACTCGTAAATAGATATGGAATATGTTTTAGTAATAATTTCTGAATTTCGAGAAATGGGCTCGGGGCTCGGGTTTTGCCGAATTGGGAAATTTACAGTAATTCGAATTATTTTTGCTTGGGTGTTGACCCCATAGCTTAATTTGATATAATGATTGTGAAATTGAATAGATTCGACGCACGAGGAGGCCAATACAAAGGGCAAGAGCGTCGCGGGCTAAGGATTTAGCCAAATTCGAGGTGAGTAATACTTGTAAATGACGTCCTGAGGGTTCGAAATCCCGGATTGCACCTCTTAGTACTGTAATGAGGTGAGGTACATGCTCAGTGATGAGCATGGGTTATTTATGTATGGGGATTGGGACTTGGTCCACCCCGATTGATGATTTCTATTGTGTTCATGACTGAAACTCGTTTGATATTATTGTAATTGGGCTAATTGCCACGTTTGGGCTTCGTGCCAGTCATATGAACCCTTCAAGGGTGATTGTTGTTGTATGTTGTATTACAATATTGGGCATATCGCCAGTTGTGTGGACCCTGCGAGGGTGTTATTGGGCATACTGCCATTGTTGTTGCATGAATCATTTCATCAACTTGGTTTTGAAACACATACGCTGTTTTCAAATGATTTTTAAATGGATCGTGTGGCACGCCTCCACAGGTCATGACTAGCCTTGACTAGAATGACTAGCATTGCACTGCATTACAGGGATCGTGTGGCACGCCGCCACAGGTCATGACTAGCCTTGACTAGCATGACTAGCATATATTGCGCCCTAACCACCCACCGAGCGCGGGTACCCAGAGGATCGTGTGGCACGTCTGCCACAGGTCATGACTAGTATTGACTTGCATGACTAGCATTGCATTGCATTGCATGGCATAGCATCGCATTGCATTGCATTGCATTGCATTTTTGGTGTTATGATTGTTCTGTTTACGTCACGAATTTGTGTTGAATGAAGTTGTGATTACTGTCACGTGGTGGAATGTTTTATGTTTTGTTTCTTATCTTCAGTTCTTATTTACTTTTATTACTCACTGTGTTGGAAGTACTCACATTACTCCCTGCACCTTGTGTGCAGTTTCAGGCGTTAGCGGTCCTACTCAGAGGTACTGATTACTACTACTGGACCGGAGCTTCGGAGATTACGAGGTAGCTGCTGGCGTTCGCAGCCTCGTAACTCTTTTCTTTTGTTGATTTTGCTTCCCTCAAACACTTGTACTTAAGACATCGTAATAGAGATATTATCAGTAGGTCTTCTCTAGTGGCTCATGACTTTGTGACTCCCCGATCTAAGGGCTGTAGTCGGGATGGTGGTTTATATATTTATATATATTCTCCGACTCATTTTATTTTTGACATGTTCTTGTTTCAAATTGCGTCATTAAATTGATTGAACGCAAATGGAATTGGTTTGGTTTGCCTTGTCTCCACGAGAGGCGCCATCACGACCAGGTTGGGATTTTGGGTCATGACAGCTTGGGAGAAGCTTGGCAAAACCCAAACGGAAATATGGGGTTTTGGGGTTATAAATACACCCTCATAAACCTCATTTCAACTCAACACATTATCCAAAACCATAAGATTAATTGCTTCAAGTTTTCATATTCAATTGAGCTATTTTGAGCCATTTCTTGAAGATCAAAGTTGCGTTCTTAAGCTTAAATTTTCTTCATTTCATCTACTCTTGTGAGAGTTCTATTTTGAGTGAAAATTGTGTTGTCATACACTTAAGGGAAGTTGTCCCTTGTTGTTGTAAGGAAGAATGTCTTCCTTGTTGATTCACAAAGCTTGTGGGATTCAAGTGTTCGTGGTTGTTGTGCAAACCTTGTGTGATCAAGAATTTGTGTTGTACCGGTTTGTTGAGCACCCGTAAGCGTGACAGAGATAGTGAAATACTCAAGTGTGATCTTGAGGAGTGGACTAGCTACAAGTTGTAGTGAACCACTATACATCGCTGTGTACGCTTTCTATTTACATTCCGCAATTTATTTCTTGCTATCTTATTTTCGCACTTACATTTTCAATTGTATATCTTGATTGCGAAAATTTGGTAAAGTTCCTTAAAACGCTATTCACTCCCCCCCCCCACTGTAGCGTTGTGCATATATTCTAACAATTAGTATCAGAGCCTAATTTTCTTTAATCCTTAACCGGTAGAGAAACGATCAAATGGCTGCTTTTCGAAATGTATATGCAGGGCTGAGTGAAGGACAGTCCACATCGAGACCTCCTCTCTTTGATGGGACAAACTACACTTACTGGAAGGAACGTATGAGAATATACGTGCAAGCCACAAATTTCAGACTATGGCTAATCATAGAAAAAGGTGAAATAACCATCACCAAAAAGGAAGGTGAACTTGTGGTTCCGAAACCTGAAAGCGAATACACAGATGAAGATTTTAAAAGGCGCGAAGCTTATGCCAGGGCTATAAATATGCTGTACTGTGCAGTAAATCCGGATGACTACCGAAAAATATCAAGGTGCAGAACTGCTAAAGAAATGTGGGACAAGCTAGAAATCACATACGAAAGTACGTCCCAAGTCCGAAAGGCAAAAATTGATCTTCTAACCCATGAGTATGAACTTTTCAGGATGAAAGAAGATGAAAATATGCAGAAAATCTTTGAACGGTTTTCAAATATTATCAACGATCTAGATGCACTTGGAAAAGTATTTTTCGAGGAAGAGATTGTAAGAAAAATACTCCTAAGCCTTAAACCGGAATGGCAATCAAAGGTAGATGCAATCCAAGAAGCTACAGCCTCCACAACAGTAAACTATGATGGGTTAAGAGGTACTCTAATTACTTATGAAACTACTCACCTAAATAAATCTATTGTCTCTAGTGAGGAAAAGAAAAAGAAGAGCTTGGCTCTTAAATCATCAACCTCAAAAGAGGAAACCAAGGAGTCCAAGGACTCTAACAGTGACGATGAAGAGTATGGAATGGTAATCAAAAAATTCCATAAATTCATGAGAAGGGAGCAAAGGAATAAAAAGCAAAAACCTCCAACATGCTTCGGATGTGGAGAAATTGGGCACATCAAACCCAGCTGCCAAAATGCAAAAATAGAGAAGAAAAAGCCTCACAACAAACAAAGGGCTTTTATGTCTTGGGAGGAAGATGATTCCGGCAATGAATCAGCGACAAAGATAAAGTCGTAAATCTATGTCTCATGGCCTGGAAGATACTCCACAAACGAGCAATGAGGTTAGTACAACTATTTTCGAAACTTCTCATTCTTTTGAAGAACTTCAAAAAGTTTTTGAAGAATTATATGACAAATTTGTAGGTATGAATAATAAAAATAAGTCTTTGAAAAAGGATCTTATCGACATAGAAAAGAAGTTAGAAAATATTTTCAAAGAAAATGGACAATTAAAAGAAGAAAATAAGTTCTTTGGAAAAAGAGGTACGGATAGACCTACTAGTCCAAATAGCTCTTGTAGTAATTGTAAATCCTTTAAAACACAAGTAGAGAAATTAGAGGCTACAATACATAAATTCAATAAGCCTCAAAAGGATTTAAATTTACTCATTGATCATGTACACGTAGCTAAATAAGGAATCAGGTTCAATAATACGAGCAAGATAGAAAAACAACCTAGTAAGAAAAATACTAGAAATAGACCACCTAGAAAGAAGACTACTAGGCCAAACAATGAAACTAGAAAACCTAGTAACGACTACCGTCGGAAAACAGAATAGATCAAACTAGGCAACATTTTCATAAATCTAGTACTAGTTATAATTTTCACAAACCTAGTACACATCATGCTCCTACATATATGTGGAACCCAAATATAGTATGTCACTACTGTAACAAAGTAGGACACATTGCACCAGTGTGTTACACTAAATATAGGTATTTTTCTATAAATAACTCACAGTTTTTCCACTAACCCGAAAGGACCCAAAAGCACTTGGGTACCTAAAAACCGTCATTAAATTGACTGCAGGTGTGCTTGAAGGCATCAAGTGTACTGTGGTACCTTGATAGTGGATGCTCCAAGCACATGACCGGAGATGCATCCAAGTTTACAAACATCAAACCAACTAAAGAAGGGAATGTCATATTTGGTGACAACAACAAAGGAAAAATTATCGGCATTGGTTCGGTAGGTAAAAACCCTTCCTCCTCTATTGATGATATTTTGTTAGTTAAAGGTCTCAAACATAATCTCTTGAGCATAAGTCAATTATGTGACAAGGGAAATCGTGTGACCTTCAATTCAAAACATTGCACTGTAGAACGCCTTAATAATGATGAGGTAATTCTACAAGGTAATAGAATTGATAATATTTATATGGTAGACTTAGAAAATACATCCTCAAACATTGCTAAATGTCTTATGAGTAAAGAAGAAGATACATGGTTGTGACATCGTAGAATAGCTCACATCAACATGAATCATTTAAATAAATTGATTACTAAAGACCTAGTAATTGAAGTCCCTAAAATGAAGTTCGAAAAAGATTCTATTTGTGATGCATGTCAAAAGGGAAAACAAGTAAGGTCTTCATTTAACTTTTACATATGGATCTTATTGGACCTTTTAGGACAAAAAGGTTTGGTAGAAATTATTATGTCTTTGTAATCGTTGATGACTATTCTAGATTTACATGGACATTGTTTTTTACTCATAAAAATGAGGCATTTGATGTTTTTAGAAAATTTGCTAAAAAGATCCAAAATGAAAAGAATTGCAACATTGTCGCTATTAGAAGTGATCATAGGGGAGAGTTCGAGAAAGACGAATTTGACGTCTTTTGCGATGAACTCGAAATTGATCATAACTTCTCAGCCCTACGCACACCACAACAAAATGGTGTTGTGGAACTCAAAAATAGATCTCTTGAAGAGATGGCTAGAACAATGATCAAAGAGGCAAATATTCCTAAGTGTTTTTGGACCGATGCCATAAGTACTGCAAGCTATGTATTAAATCGTGCAGTCATTAGGCCAATACTTATGAAAACGCCTTATGAGTTATTTAAAGGTATAAAGCCTAATATTTCCCATCTTCGTGTTTTTGGTTGCAAATGTTTTGTGCATAATAATGGAAAAGATCACTAGGTAAATTCGATGCTAAATCGGATGAAGGTATCTTCGTTGGTTATTCATTACGTAGTAAAGCATATAGGATCTTTAATAAACGCACTTTAACCATTGAGGAGTCACCACACGTGGTCTTTGCCGAAAATGGCTCTCGGTTTCCGAGAAAGATTTTTGTGATGATCTTGTAGATTTATTGGAAGGAATCCGTCTTGACGATGAAGGTCCAAGCCATACAAAAACAGACGATGGTGAAAGACCTCAAGAGGATCAAAACAATGAGCAAGAAGAACTTCCTAACGAGTGGAGAACATCCAGATATCATCCAATTGACAAGGTAATCAGAGATATCAACCAAGGGGTAAGTACTCGAAACACTCTTAGGAACACAATCACACATATGGCTTTTGTTTCTCAAATTGAACCAAAAACTGTTTCTGACGCAATTAATGATGAACATTGGACTTTGGCAATGCAAGAGGAGCTTAACCAATTCAAACGAAATGACATTTGGGAATTGGTGCCAAAACCTAATGACCATACAATAATTGGTACGAAATGGGTTTTTCGAAATAAGTTAGATGAAAATGGAATAATCACTAGAAACAAAGCTAGGTTAGTAGCCAAAGGCTACAATCAAGAAGAAGGAATTGATTATGAAGAAACGTATGCACCTGTCGCACGACTAGGAGCTATTCGTTTACTTCTTGCATTTGCTTCTTCAATGAATTTTAAGATTTATAAAATGGATGTTAAGAGTGCATTCCTCAACGGTGTTATCCAAGATGAAGTATATGTCGACCAACCACCAAGGTTTGAAAACTTTGAGTTTCTAAATCACTTGTTTAAACTCAAGAAAGCTCTACATGGTCTTAAACAAGCTCCCCGAGCTTGGTATGATAGATTGAGTAAATTTCTTTTGGACAATGGATTCCAAAGAGGAAAAGTCGACACCATTCTTTTTATTATGAATAAGAATAAAAACATCCTTCTAGTTCAAATTTATGTAGGTGACATTATATTTGGTGCTACTAATGAGTCTTTATGCAAGGAATTTCCTAAGCTCATGACAGAGGAGTTCGAAATGTCTTTGATGGGTGAGCTCAACTTCTTCTTGGGCTTGCAAGTGAAACAAATGAAAGAAGGAACTTTCATTTGTCAATCAAAGTATTGCAAGGAATTGCTTAAACGTTTCGAAATGATAGATGCCAAAGCAATGCCTACTCCTATGAGTACTTCGAGAACCCTTGACAAAGATGAAAAAGGTAAAGAAGTAGAAGTCAAGAAATACAGAGGTATGATCGGATCTCTACTTTACCTTACAGCTAGTCGTCCCGATATAATGTTTAGTGTTTGTCTGTGTGCACGGTATCAATCTTGTCAGAAAGAATCGCATTTGACTGCGGTTAAACGGATAATGAAATACCTCATCGGCACAATGAACGTGGGACTTTGGTATCCCAAATATTGGCTATTTCGATTCCGACTTTGCAGGCTGCAAATTGGATAGGAAAAGCACCAATGGCACCTGCCACATGCTTGGTAGCTCATTAGTTTCTTGGTTTAGCAAGAAACAAGTCAGTGTTGCTTTTTCCACCACGGAAGCAGAATATGTAGCCGCTGGAAATTGTTGCGCTCAAATCCTTTGGATGAAACAACAACTTGTGGATTACGGCCTATGTCTTGATCACATTCCAATTAGATGTGACAACACTTGTGCCATTTGTCTCATGAAAAATCCCGTTCTTCATTCGAGAACAAAGCATATTGAAATCATGCATCATTTCATAAGAGATCATGTTCTCAAAGGGGATGTCGAAATAGAGTTCGTTGAAACTCGAAATCAATTGGCAGACATCTTTACAAAACCCTTAGAGAAAGAGTCATTCTTTAGAATTCGAAGCGATCTTGGAATTCTGGACTCAACATTGATCTAATTATTTGCATAATTATTTATGTTTTGAACATTATTGACTTGAGCGTCGGAGACTTTTACTTTGTTTTGCAGGTTCTCCTCATCATTTGGATGATTTAGTAAGTAAGGGGGAACTTATTTTGCATAAGTATTTGTCCATAATGTGAAAAATATTCACTTCAATGCTCAAACATCGATGTTTATATCGATGTCCAAACACTACTGGAATCACAAGAAAAATTCCAGAGAGCTCAAGACATCGATGTCTGAACGTCACTGGAAATCGAACAAAATTCCAAAGAGCTCCAGACATCGATGTCTTGCTTTAATTTTTGAAAATCTGACTGCTTTTTGTATCCGTTGGAGAGTCCTGAAATGACAAAATTACCCCCAATGGATATATTTCTTCAAAAATCTACAAATAGGCCTTCATACTACTCTCCCACACACATAAAATCCTCCATAAAAGATAAAAGATCTCATATCTTGCATTAATCTTCTTCTCATTCTATTCCAAATCATCAAATGGCTTCTTCTTCTTCAAGCAATCCAATTCCTAAAAATACCGCAAAATACAAAGACGACTCTTATCTATGGTTTGCTTCACGGAATGAACTTCAAAATTTCGGTGACAATTTTGAACGAAGAGAAATCTTACCTCCGAGATATGTGAGGCAAGTTTATTATGATACTAAAGGATTTCAAAATCTTTTTAATGCTCTAAGATCAACACACCTCTTAGGCATTATAAGGAATCGTTAGGAATTTATTCACGAAGATTTGATTCGTACTTTTTACTCAAATCTTCGTCAAACTGACGAAAATCTCTTCTCTTCCGTAAATGGTACGGAAATATTTATCTCGTGTGAAATACTCTCCAAAATCACAAGACTCCTCACAAATGGAGAAGATATAATCCAATACACCGGAGTTCAAGGTGCTGCTTTTGACGAGGCACCTTTCTTAGCCTCTATGGGTGTCGGACAATTTCACCGATCCAATTGCCGTCCAACCATCACAAACATGAATGAAGAGCACAGGTTACTCTTCTACATTATCACTCGCATTTTGAAGCCGATAAAATTCTCCCACACCATACTCTTGGCAGAAGATGTAAAAATAATGCATGCCATATTGCATAATGCGAGGATAAATTGGCCAAAATTTATCATGATACACATGTTAGACACAATTCGTAAGGGGGAAGCACTCCCTTATGCGTTTCTAGTGATGGAAATCCTCAAATATTTTGGGGTTACGGTGAACATTGGTCTTACAACCAAAGCAACCAAAATTTGGTCGGTATCGGACACATCATTCCAAAGAAGCTCGGACCCTCGTCAACAAAGTGCTCCAGAATCAGCTTCCTCTTCTTCTTCTGTAACTCTTGAGTCAATCAACGACAAACTCGTTAGACTCACAGAAAAAGTTGATACACTCGACGCCGATTTTCGAGCATATATGCGTCGTCACGAGGAAGACGATGATTCCGATTAAATTTTATTTTTTATTATTATGCTTCTTGTTAATCCTTTAATATTATCAATGCATTGTAATTTTTTAAATATTTATTAATGAAATTGATTTTCTTATATGTTTTTTGCTAATGCTATAAAAGGGGGAAGATATAAAAGAAAATTGATATGCATATATTAAGGGGGATGCATAAATTGAGGGGGAATATTAATTATTGAATATCTGATATTGTCTTTAATTTGCAATATTGTTAAAAAGGGAAAATGGGGGAAGATATGTCTATTTGTTAAAAAGGAAAATTATCTCTATAAGTATTATTTTTTATTAAACTTGGTTTTTAACAATTGGTATCTCTCTACAAGTATTAATCTTGTTTCTTTAACAATTAGTATATTTTATAACAATTGGTATCAACATCAAAATCTTTTTGCTAAAAGAATGCATATCTAGGTTCTTGTTTGTCATTATCAAAAAGGGGGAAATTGTTGGAAAATGCATTCTTGTTTATGAAACCTTAACTAACGACTTTGTGTCTTGTTATAGGTTTTGATAATTGACAAACCATCATGGACAAACTACTGAGATTGCTATGGACTTTGTTGTGACTACAAGTCAAGCTTTCAAGAAACTAGGAGTCGATGCATGGTACAAGTTGATAAAGCAAAAAGATTGAAGACTGAAGAAGTCGTCATTCAGTCTTAAATGTATATTGAGTTTAAATGTGTTTGAATTATTTATCGTCTTTAAGAACTTGGCTCAAAGTTTTAACATGATTTCAAACACTCATTAAATCATTTTTCAAAACAATTGATTTTACAAAATAATAATTTTGTCAAATAAAATTCGGAGCTGGAAAATTTCCAGAGAAGTGTAGACATCGATGTCTACTATAAAACAGACATCGATGTCTGCCTATCCGTTGGGGCTTAACGGCTAGTTTTGTTAAACATCGATGTAGACATCGATGTTTTGACAAACGGGCAGAATTTTTGAATGCCCAAAAATCTTGCCTAAGCTTGGGAGAAGCTTGGCAAAACCCCCAAC
This sequence comes from Nicotiana obtusifolia, assembly GCA_002018475.1. NCBI lineage: Eukaryota > Viridiplantae > Streptophyta > Magnoliopsida > Solanales > Solanaceae > Nicotiana > Nicotiana obtusifolia. The sequence continues at coordinate 4,455 of MCJB01000815.1, read as the reverse complement.
GGAAATATGGGGTTTTGGGGTTATAAATATTCTCTCATAAACCTCATTTCAACACAACACATTATCCAAAATCATAAGATTAATTGCTTCAAGTTTTCATATTCAATTGAGCTATTTTGAGCCATTTCTTGAAGATCAAAGTTGTGTTCTTGAGCTTAAATTTTCTTCACTTCCTCTACTCTTGTGAGAGTTCTATTTCGAGTGAAAATTGTGTTGTCATACACTTAAGGGAATTTGTCCCTTGTTGTTGTAATGAAGAGTGTCTTCCTTGTTGATTCACGGAGCTTGTGGGATTCAAGTGTTCGTGGTTGTTGTGCAAACCTTGTGTGATCAAGAGTTTGTGTTGTAACGGTTTGTTGAGCACCCGTAAGCTTGACAGAGATAGTGAAATACTCAAGTGTGATTTTGATGAGTGGACTAGCTACAAGTTGTAGTGAACCACTATACATCGTTGTGTACGCTTTCTATTTACATTCCGCAATCTATTTCTTGCTATCTTATTTTCTCACTTACATTTTCAATTGTATATCTTGATTGCAAAAATTTGGTAAAGTTCCTGAAAATGCTATTCATCCCCCTTCTAGCGTTGTGCATATATTCTAACAGGGACCATCTCTTTTAACGCTGAAGGCATTGCGCAATCGCATAACGATGCACTGGTAATTTCTGTACTCATAAATAAATCTCGGGTTAAGCGTGTGTTGATGATCCAGGCAGCTCGGCCAATATCATCAGATCGAGGGTCGTAGAGCAACTAGGTCTTCAAGACCAAATAGTGCCTGCAATCCGAGTTTAAACAGATTCAACACGGCATGTGAAACTACTAAAGGGGAGATAACCCTTCCACTGAACACCGCCAGAAACATTCAAGAAATGAAGTTCTACGTGAGCGAAGGGGATATGAGATATTGTCACGACCCCCAAATTTCCCTCCTTCAGGAGTCGTGATGGCGCCTACTAGTGGGAGCTAGGCCAGCCGATAATTAATTCATTACTTAATTAAATTACAAACAATTATTTAAAACATAATCATAACATAAATAGAGGATAACATGCGATAATATATACAACATTATACATCCTCCTTTCTTCAATTACTTCACCATTATTAATTTCTCATCCATGGAATCATGATCAATATAATTTCACCGCGCGGAATCTTTATAAATACACCATTCCTTCTTTACCAAAACCCATTATAAATTCTTAATTATCAGCATAAGAAAATAGCAAAACACGAAGTACATTAACATCGATATAATTCGTCCTAACAAACTACCCCAAGAACTGGTATCACAGTGTACACAGACAGTCTAAGATTTTACTATATACAAAGGTCTTGAAAGAAATATCAAAAGAGTACTATTTCCGAATTACATGGGAATAGATACCACAAATGGAAACAGATGACTTCATGGGCTGCGAACGACTGCAGTCCTACCTTGAGTCGCCTGAGAGTCGCGCCAAAACAAGAAATCTGTCTACTTACTGTCCGACACCTGTTGCGTCGGTATCTGCACAAAAGTGCAGAGTGTAGTATCAGCACAACCGACCCCATGTGCTGGTAAGTGCCCGGCCTAACCTCGGCGAGGTAGTGATGAGGCTAGACCGGACTCCAAATAGACGTGTTAAACAAACATGTATACAAATACCTATATGCTATTGGAGTTGCAATTTAAACATGGATAACATAAGCAAATAATAAAACAGATGAGCATACGTATGACAATAATAAATAACTAAATTTAACATATTAAAACAATATAAAGTATCATTTCTCTTATAACATCATCTCATTCATCATGTCTCGTGGCAGGCGTGCCACTCGCTCCCCGCATATACATATCCTGTGGCGGCGTGCCACCCGCTCCCTGCATATACATATTCTGTGGCGGCGTGCCACCCGCTCCCCGCATATACATCATTTCCGTGACAAGCGTGGCACCAGCTACGGTCTCTCCACCTATGCATGTCACCATCAACTCCCAACTGGCCAGGGGAAACAACTCGATCTAGACCCCTAGTTGACTCAATTCTAACTAAATCAATGTCAACAATCTACTACTACTACAACTACCTATATTTATTATTTAACCCTCCCCGCCCTATTCATGGTTCGATTAATCCTAGACATATTACTATGGCTAAGACACCGGACTTCTATAAATTACTATTTAACACCTAGGACACTACCCAGTGAATTAGACACAATTCTTCTTCCTAATTGTTTATCATCAATGACTCAACTAACTAAGTAGTTCATTATAAATCTAAATTTTAGGAAAAAGGAAGATTACATATTTATATATATATCGTTAATAAAAATAAATTTGTTTGAACAAGGTATAGGCATATATGTATATATATATATATATATGGATATATAAGTATATCCTTAATAAATTGTTCTTAATAGAAGAATTTAGAAATACATAAGTATTATTAGTAAAAGTAGATTTAATTGAGAAATATAAATATATCATATATAGTGGCGTATCATTCGCCCTTATTTCATAATATCATGTAACATGCGTGGCACCAGCTACAGTCTCTCCACCTATACATGTCACCTCATTCACAACCAACATCCACTCATTGGATTTATACATCATATCACGCTCCCCGTTCGGGAGATAACATCATTATTATTATTACTTCCACAATATCGTAAATATCATTCATAAACAATAAGCATTCAGCACACAATAAATAGCATCAAATGACTCACGGTCGTGCTTGACGCTAAAGTATAGGTACTCGTCACCTTACCTATACAATACTTTCACATAAGAGCAATTAAGCATATAGCATATAGCTCCTAATTCCTCAAGCTAAGGTTAAGACGAACACTTACCTTGCTCGGCAACGATTTAAGGTTTTAATAAACCTTAGCCTTGACACCTCGCGTCCAAAGGCTCCAAATCTATTCACAAACAATTCGTCGTATTCAATAATCGCAATGGAAATTGATTTCCATTTAAATTTATACGTCTTATGGGCAAATTCCCAAAATTTGACCCTTGGTCAATAGTGGGGCCCATGTATCGAAATCATTCGATATTCATAAAAATGTAATTACCCATTACAATGTGGGTCTATACATCTTAATTTCGTCAAAATCCAACATGGGATTGACTCTAACCCCCAATTTCATAATTTT
>MCJB01000814.1:393037-412477 GCA_002018475.1 Nicotiana obtusifolia | reverse complement strand
AGACTTGCTTATATTCCGGTCGGTGAAATACCCCTTGCTTTGGGCGTTCAGACTTTGGCCAATCGATTTGTGAGATTGGATATTTCTGAGCCTAATCGGGTATTAGCTTACACGGTCGCTCGTTCCTCGTTGTTAGAGCGTATCCGTGATAGACAGTTTGATGATCCCCATCTGTGTGTCCTTAGAGATACGGTACAGCGAGGAGGTGCCAAGCAGGTCACCTTAGGTGATGATGGAATTTTGAGACTGCAGGGTCGAGTTTGTGTGCCCAATGTAGAGGGACTTCGGGAAATAATTCTTAAAGAGGCCCATAGCTCCAGGTACTCTATTCATCCGGGCGCCGCAAAAATGTATCAAGATTTGCGACAACATTATTGGTGGCGAAGAATGAATAAGGATATAGTTGCATACGTGGCTAGGTGTTTGAATTGTCAACAGGTTAAGTGCGAGCATCAGCGACCTGGTGGACTGTTCCAGAAAATTGAACTTCCCGAGTGGAAGTGGGAATGGATCACTATGGATTTCGTTGTTGGACTTCCACAAACTCGGAAAAAGTTCGATGCAATTTGGGTCATTGTTGGCAGGCTGACCAAATCAGCGCACTTCATTCCGGTGGCAGTCTCCTATTCATCCGAAAGGTTAGCTGAGATCTATATCCGGGAAATTATTCGCCTTCATGGTGTGCCGGTATCTATTATTTCGGATCGAGGTACGCAGTTTACCTCACGTTTCTGGAAGGCAGTCCAGCGAGAGTTGGGCACCCAGGTTGAATTAAGCACAGCATTTCATCCACAAACGGACGGACAGTCCGAGCGGACTATTCAAATATTGGAGGATATACTCCGAGCTTGTGTCATTGACTGTGGAGGTTCGTGGGATCAATTTTTTCCATTAGCAAAGTTCGCCTACAATAACAGCTACTAGTCGAGCATTCAGATGGCTCCTTATGAAGCTCTATATGGTAGGCGGTATCGAACTCCGATTGGGTGGTTCGAGCCTGGGGAGGCTCGGTTGTTGGGTACGGATCTGGTTCAGCAGGCCTTGAAACAAGGTCAAAATCATTCAGGAAAGGCTTCGAACAGGTCAGTCCAGGCAAAAGAGCTATGCAGATCGTAAGGCACGAGATATAGCCTTTATGGTTGGTGAGCGGGTATTACTCCGGGTGTCGCCTATGAAAGGCGTGATGAGATTTGGAAAGAAGGGCAAGCTTAGCCCTAGGTTCATTGGTCCATTCGAAATTCTTGATCGAGTGGGGGAGGTGGCTTATAGGCTTGCATTGCCGCCGAGCTTATCGGCCGTGCATCCAGTTTTCCATGTGTCCATGCTCCGGAAATATCACGGCGATCCAACTCACGTGCTAGATTTCAGCACTGTTCAGTTGGACGAGGACTTGTCTTATGAGGAAGAACCTGTAGCCATTCTAGACCGACAAGTCCGTCAGCTGAGGTCGAAGAGTTTTCCTTCTGTTCGGGTACTGTGGAGAGGTCAGCCTCCTGAGGCATCGACCTGGGAGTCCGAGTCGGATATGCGGAGCCGTTATCCACATCTATTTCCCGTCCCAGGTACTTCTTTATCCTATTCGTTCGAGGACGAACGGTTGTCTTAGAGGGGGAGAATGTAACGACCCGATGTGTCGTAGAAACACGTGGTAGTAAATCATATAGATTTGGCTTATTTAATGTGCAAATCCTTCCTTGTGATTATGCAATCTNCCGGCAGAGGTGGGGGTCAGCCAGCAGCAGGCCGTCCTAAAGATGTGGCTCAGGGTGGTGGGGCTCAGCCCCGATGTTATGCTTTTCCAGCCCGGCCCGAGGCTGAAGCTTCAGATGCTGTAATCACAGGTATAATCTTGGTTTGTGATAAAGAAGCTTCAGTATTATTTGACCCAGGGTCTGCTTACTCATACGTCTCATATTACTTTGCACCGTATCTGGTCATGCCTAGTGATTCGTTGAGTGTTCCGGTACATGTGTCTACCCCGGTGAGTGATTCCATTATGGTAGATCGAGTCCATCGTTCCTGTGTTGTAGTTATTGAGGGTCTTGAGACCCGGGTAGACTTATTGCTTCTAGACATGGTTGATTTTGATATCATACTTGGAATGGACTGGTTATCACCTTACCACGCCATCCTGGACTACCATGCAAAGACTGTGACCTTAGCTTTACCGGGTATGCCCCGTTTAGAGTGCAAAAGGGACTCCTGGTCATTCCACCCGTAACCTTATCTCTTATGTGAAGTCTCGACGCATGGTCGAGAAGGGGTGTTTGGCTTATTTGGCTCATGTTAGTGATTCCAATGCTGAGGTCCTCTCTATTGAGTCTGTGCCCGTGGTCCGTGAGTTTCCCGAGGTCTTCCCCTCCGACATGCCGGGAATGCCTCCCGATAGGGATATTGACTTCTGTATTGATTTGGCTCCGGGCACTCAACCCATTTCTATTCCGCCATACCGCATGGCCCCGCCAGAGTTACAGGAATTGAAAGAGCAGTTGCAAGAATTGCTCGAGAAGGGTTTCATTAGGCCCAGCGTTTCACCTTGGGGTGCGCCCGTGTTATTCGTTAAAAAGAAGGACGGGTCAATGAGAATGTGCATTGATTACCGGCAATTGAACAAGGTTAAAATCAAAAATAAGTACCCATTGCCGAGGATCGATGATTTGTTTGATCAGCTCCAGGGTGCCAGCGTATTTTCAAAAATTGATTTGAGGTCTGGTTACCATCAGTTGAAGATTAGGGCATCCGATGTCCCTAAGACAGCTTTCCGCACTTGTTACGGGCATTATGAATTCTTGGTTATGTCCTTTCGGTTGACAAATGCCCCAGCAGCTTTTATGGACTTGATGAACCGAGTGTTCAGACCTTACCTGGATTCGTTCGTGATAGTTTTCATCGACGACATCCTAGTATATTCTCGCAGCCAGGAGGAGCACGCGCAGCATCTCAGAGTGGTTCTTCAGACACTGAGAGATAGTTAGTTGTGTGCTAAATTTTTAAAGTGTGAATTCTGGCTGAGTTCGGTTACATTTCTGGGTCATATTGTATCGGCAGAAGGTATTCGGGTTGATCCGAAAAGATTGAGGCAGTCAAGAACTGGCCTAGGCCGGCATCAGTCACAGAGATTCGGAGTTTCTTGGGACTGGCGGGCTACTACCGTCGGTTCGTGGAGGGGTTTTCATCTATTGCAGCCCCGATGACCAAGTTGACCCAGAAAGGTGCCCAGTTCAGGTGGTCGGATGAGTGTGAGGCGAGTTTTCAAAAGCTCAAGACAGCTCTGACCACGACACCAGTGTTAGTCTTACCCACAGGCTCAGGGCCTTAAACAGTTTATTGTGATGCCTCTCGTATTGGGCTTGGTGCAGTGTTGATGCAAGAGGGCAAGGTCATTGCCTATGCTTCGAGGCAGTTGAAGGTTCATGAGAAAAACTATCCGGTGCATGATTTGGAATTGGCAGCCATAATCCATGCCTTGAAGATTTGGAGACACTACTTATATGGCGCGCCGTGTGAGGTGTTCACAGATCATAAGAGTCTCCAGTAACTGTTCAAGCAAAAGGAACTAAATTTAAGGCAGAGGAGATGGCTCGAATTGTTAAAGGACTACGATGTCACCATCTTAAATCACCCGGGAAAGGCCAACGTGGTGGTCGATGCCTTGAGTAGGAAATCGGCTAGTATGGGCAGTCTTGCTTATATTCCGGTCGGTGAAAGACCCCTTGCTTTGGGCGTTCAGACTTTGGCCAATCGATTTGTGAGATTGGATATTTCTGAGCCTAATCGGGTATTAGCTTACATGGTCGCTCGTTCCTCGTTTTTAGAGCGTATCCGTGATAGACAGTTTGATGATCCCCATCTGTGTGTCCTTAGAGATATGGTACAGCGAGGAGGTGCCAAGCAGGTCACCTTAGGTGATGATGGAATTTTGAGACTGCAGGGTCGAGTTTGTGTGCCCAATGTAGAGGGACTTCGGGAAATGATTCTGAAAGAGGCCCATAGCTCCAGGTACTCCATTCATCCGGGCGCCGCAAAGATGTATCAGGACTTGCGACAACATTATTGGTGGCGAAGAATGAAGAAGGATATAGTTGCATACGTGGCTCGGTGCTTGAATTGTCAGCAGGTTAAGTGCGAGCATCAGCGACCTGGTGGACTGTTCCAGAAAATTGAACTCCCCGAGTGGAAGTGGGAATGGATCACTATGGATTTCGTTGTTGGACTTCCACAGACTCGGAAGAAGTTCGATGCAATTTGGGTCATTGTTGATAGGCTGACCAAATCAGCACACTTCATTCCGGTGGCAGTCTCCTATTCATCCGAAAGGTTAGCTGAGATCTATATCCGGGAAATTGTTCGCCTCCATGGTGTGCCGGTATCTATCATTTCGGATCGAGGTACGCAGTTTACCTCACGTTTTTGGAAGGCAGTCCAGCGAGAGTTGGGCACCCAGGTTGAATTAAGCACAACATTTCATCCACAAACGGACAGACAGTCCGAGCGGACTATTCAAATATTGGAGGATATGCTCCGAGCTTGTGTCATTGACTTTGGAGGTTCATCGGATCAATTTTTTCCATTAGCAGAGTTCGCCTACAATAACAGCTACCAGTCGAGCATTCAGATGGCTCCTTATGAAGCTCTCTATGGTAGGCGGTGTCGAACTCCGATTGGGTGGTTCGAGCCGGGGGAGGCTCGGTTGTTGGGTACGGATCTGGTTCAAGAGGCCTTGAACAAGGTCAAAATCATTCAAGAAAGGCTTCGTACAGCTCAGTCCAGGCAAAAGAGCTATGCAGATCGTAAGTCACGAGATGTAGCCTTTATGGTTGGTGAACGGGTATTACTCCGAGTGTCGCCTATGAAAGGCGTGATGAGATTTGGAAAGAAGGGCAAGCTTAGCCATAGGTTCATTGGTCCATTCGAAATTCTTGATCGAGTGGGGGAGGTGGCTTATAGGCTTGCATTGCCGCCGAGCTTATCGACTGTGCATCCAGTTCTCCATGTGTCCATGCTCCGGAAATATCACAGCGATCCGACTCACGTGCTAGATTTCAGCACTATTCAGTTGGACGAGGACTTGTCTTATGAGGAGGAACCTGTAGCCATTCTAGACCGGCAAGTCCGGCAGCTGAGGTCGAAGAGTTTTCCTTCTGTTCGTGTACAGTGGAGAGGTCAGCCTCCTGAGGCATCGACCTGGGAGTCCGAGTCGGATATGCGGAGCCGTTATCCACATCTATTTCCCGTCTCAGGTACTTCTTTATCCTGTCCGTTCGAGGACGAATGGTTGTCTTAGAGTGGGAGAATGTAACGACCCGATATGTCGTAGAAACACGTGGTAGTAAATCATATAGATTTGGCTTGTTTAATGTGCAAATCCTTCCTTGTGATTATGAAATCTTATTATTTTTCTTTAGCAGTAAATGAGGTATAAGAACCCAAGGGTAGGAAAAGAATTCAAAGGTAAGGGAAAAAGGGCAAAAGGTGTCGTAAAGTCCACTATGCGATCGCATATGTGCAAATGCGAGTCGCATAGTTGGCATCCTTCGTCGCATATTGAAGCAGAGAACTGGGCAAACTTCTTGTCGAAAGTGCAACGAGAATGCGGATCGCATTTCGGATATGTGAACCGCATATCTCGCACAGGTGTCGCATAGTGAAACAGAAAACTGGGCAAACCTTTCGTCGAAAATGCGACGAGAAATGCGATCGCATTTCAAGAATGCGAATCGCAGATTTGACAGTAAGATCGCAGAGTGAGACAGAGCTTTGGGTCAAACTTTGTGTCAGAAATGCGGCCCAAATGCGGACCGCATATGTGTTCTGCGACCAGAATGCGATCGCATTCTGGCATCTGGCCACTTATCTTCATTCCGATTTTTAACCCACTATAAATAGAAACCAACAACCCTAACACGCAAAAACTCACTCATGTTCGACACCATCTCAGAAAACCTCTCCAAAACACCCTCAAACCCCAACAAATCGACCTCCAAATCACCTTGAAATAGCCCCAAATTCCATGAAAAACACCTCCATGACATAGCTATCAACTCCAAATTATCACCCCAGCCCTTCCCATTTAATCTCACCAAAACCCAGTTGAAATATCATCAAGAATAGCCCAAATGAACTGAAAATTAACCATGAAACCCTTCTTCAACACCCCAACATCAGTTACGAAATTTCCCACTTTCTAACCCCAAACCCCAGCATAATTTGCTGACGATTTCGTGGTGGAACAGTACTAGAAATCTAAGACGAGTTTGAGGCTCGAAGGCTTGTGGCTTTGATTGTTGTGGAGATTTGAATGCATTGGAAACCTAGAATTTAGAAGCAAAGCGAGGTAAGTGGTTGTCCTAATCTTAGCTTGAGGGACTAGAAATCCTGTGCTAATTGTTAAATTGCTTCTTGTTGAGAACAATGTATAGGTATGGTGACGAGTACCTATACATTAGTATCGAGCATGACCGTGGGTCATATATTGATAAGTGTAGTACAATTATTGTTCTAATTGCTAAATATTGTCTGTGATTGTTGTCATAATATAAGTGGGAGCGAGTGCCACGCCTGCCACAAGATATCGTGAAATGAGGGCGGGTGGTACGCCTACCACGTGAATTTATCATTACAATTGTTCCTCGTGATTACAGGTTGATGTATCTTTTATTCGGCATAATTTAGATTGTTAGATGGGCTAGTTGAATAAGGAAGTCTTAGAAGTCAAAAAGGGGTTCAGTGTCTAAGTCATGGGCAGTGTCTTAGGAGTTCATTAGGAGTTCAAGGGATCCGGTGTCACAATAGTAGCATCGTGTCTAGGTTTAATGAAATGATAATTGGGTTAGGAGGTTAATTGTAGAACTTCGACTGTAATTAAGTACTAACATTGATTGAGCTAAATAGGACTCGAATATGGTTTGGTTATAGCTGATTTTCCCCCTGGCCAGGATGATTGTTTGATGTTGTTTATTCCCTAATTGGGAAGTTGTTATGTTGCCTTGTTCCCTTGCCGGGACTTCTTGTGACTGTTGTGGTATTGTAAGTGGGAGCGGGTGGCATGCCTGCCACGAGATATTATGAAAGTGGGAGCGGGTGGTACGCCTACCACATGATATATTGTAAGTGGGAGCGGGCGGCACGCCTGCCACGGGATGTGATGTAATGTGGGAGCGGGTGGCACGCCTGCCACAAGAGGTTACTGTAAGTGGGAACGGGTTGCACGCCTGCAACAAGAGGTTACGGGAGGTGAAGGTGGCTTGTATTTCATCTCATTGTGTTAAAAAGGCTAAATTGCAGTTTTCCTTCTTAATCGTTGATGATTTGTTTCGCTTTATTTGTCTGTATTGCAATGTATGTTTTCTTTTCCCCGTTTAAACTGTTTATGTACTTCTAGATTTATGTTGTAGATATATATACGTTTATAACTAAACAGGTTTATCTGGAGTCTGGTCCTAGCCTCGTCACTACCTCGCCGGGGTTAGGCCAGGCACTTACCAGTACATGGGGTCGGTTGTGCTGATACTACACTCTGCACTCTTTTGTGCAGATCCCAGTGCCGCAGGCTTCGGACAGTAGAAAGCTTCCAGCGTTGTGATTATCAGGCGACCCAAGGTAGTACTGCAGACGTTCGCAGCTCTTGGCGTCCCCTGTCCCTTTTCTTTACCTGTTTCTTCCACGTAGTTCGGAGGCAGTATTTTGTTACTTCTTTCAGAACCTTGTTTGTAGTACTCTTAGACAGTCTGTGAAACTGTGACACCAGATCTTGGGTAGTTTATAAAAGAGATTTTATTTGAAATCTTCTATGCATTTCGCTCGTTAAATTGTGTTGTTTATTTATGGTTAGTTGTAGTTGAATTGATTTCGAATAAGAACGTGGTAAATAATTCGGTTGATTGGCTTGCCTAGCTTTCACTAGTAGGCGCCATCACGACTCACGAGGGTGGGAAATCCTGGTCGTTATAGGTTGGTATCAGAGCCCTAGGTTTACATAGGCCTCACAGTTCACAAACAAACTCGGTAGAGTCTGAGGGATCGGTACGGAGACGTCTGTATTTATCCCCCAGAGGCTGCAGAGTTAGGAAAATACTCCACTTTTTGTTCATCCTTGTCGTGCGGTTTGCCTCTCAAATTTTAATTGAATTCCTACTCTGTTCCTCGCAGATGGCGAGAACGCGTGCTTCCTCTTCTACCGCTCAGCAGCCCGAGCCCCCAGCAACAGCTCCTACCCAGGGCAGAGGGCGAGGCCGAGGTCGTGCTAGGGGTCGAGGCAGGGGCAGGACTCAGCCTCCTGCAGCAGCACCTGTGGCGGAACCTCAGGTTGATCTTGACGAGGAGGTTCTGGTCCCAGCAGCTCCGGTGGACCCAGCTCAGGTCCCAGAGGGGTTTATTGCTACCCCAGTTCTTCAGGATGCTCTGGTCCGGTTAGTGGGCCTTATGGAGAATGTTACTCGAGCAGGCTTACTCCCTGCAGCCCCAGCCACTCCTTAAGCTGGAGCAGGGACTCAGACTCCTACTACTCTTACTCCGGAGCAGGTAGCTCCCCAGGCTCAGGTTCCGGGGGTTCAGCCAGTTGTGGCAGTTCAGCCGGGAGCAGTAGCTCAACCCGGCAATGGAGCGGCTATGTCCGCCGATGCCTTGTGGAGACTGGATATGTTCACCAAACTATTCACTACCACTTTCAGCGGTACTCCATCGGAGGATCCCCAGGACTTCTTATATAGTTGCCACGAGGTCCTCAGGAATATGGGTATTGTTGAGACCAACGGGGTAGATTTTGCGGCATTTCGCCTATCTGGATCCGCCAAGACTTGGTGGAGGGATTATTGCTTGACTAGGCCAGCCGGCTTACCATCTTTGACTTGGGAGCAGTTTACAGAGTTGTTTCTGCAGAAGTTTCTCCCCGTTACTCAACGAGAGGCTTATCGGAGGCAGTTTGAGCGACTCCAACAGGGTTCCATGACAGTTACCCAGTATGAGTCCAGGTTCATCGACTTGGCTCGACATGCTCTCATCATACTTCCTACAGAGAGGGAGAGGGTGAGGAGATTTATTGACGGTCTCATTCAGCCGATTCGCCTTCAGATGGCTAGGGAGACTGGGAGTGAGATTACATTCCAGGAGGCGGTCAATGTGGCCCGCAGAGTCGAGATGGTTCTGTCACATGGGAGTGGTCATGGGTCGGATAAGAGACCCCGCCATTCCGGCAGATTCATTGGTACTTCATCTGGAAACAGAGATTCTTATGGTAGAGGCCATCCCCCTCAGCCTTTCCAGTCAGCTCTCTAGGTTTCTCACGGTGCTTCAGGTCACCGCGGTACTCAGATGCAGTACCTTAATCAGCAATCCATCAGTGCATCACCGCTCCAGAGTTTCCAGGGTCGACAGTCGAGGGTTTGTTTTATTTGTGGTGATACAAGGCACATTGCTAGGTATTGTCGTCGTGTCTTAAGTAAATCTCCACACCAGGATCCTCGTGCCATGACTCAGGCACCAAATGTTCCGCCGTCCGCCCAACTAGCTGGAGGTGGAGGTAGAGGTGCTAGAGGTGGAGGTAGAGGTACTAGAGGTGGAGCTCAGGTCGACAGAGGTGGGGGGTCAGCCAGCAGCAGGCCGTCCTAAAGATGTGGCTCAGGGTGGTGGGGCTCAGCCCCGATGTTATGCTTTTCTAGCCCGGCCCAAGGTTGAAGCTTCAGGTGCTGTAATCACAGGTATAATTCTGGTTTGTGATAGAGAAGCTTCAGTATTATTTGATCCGGGGTCTACTTACTCATATGTCTCATCTTACTTTGCACCGTATCTGGTCGTGCCTAGTGATTCATTGAGTGCTCCTGTACATGTTTCCACCCCGGTGAGTGATTCCATTGCGGTAGATCGAGTCCATCGTTCCTGTGTTGTAGTTATNCCAGGCACTTACCAGCACATGGGGTCGGTTGTGCTGATACTACACTCTGCACTCTTTTGTGCAGATCCCAGTGCCGCAGGCTTCGGACAGTAGAAAGCTTCCAGCGTTGTGATTATCAGGCGACCTAAGGTAGTACTGCAGACGTTCGCAGCTCTTGGCGTCCCCTGTCCCTTTTCTTTACCTATTTCTTCCACGTAGTTCGGAGGCAGTATTTTGTTACTTCTTTCAGAACCTTGTTTGTAGTACTCTTAGACAGTCTGTGAAACTGTGACACCAGATCTTGGGTAGTTTATAAAAGAGATTTTATTTGAAATCTTCTATGCATTTCGCTCGTTAAATTGTGTTGTTTATTTATGGTTGGTTTTAGTTGAATTGATTTCGAATGAGAACGTGGTAAATAATTCGGTTGATTGGCTTGCCTAGCTTTCACTAATAGGTGCCATCACGACTCCCGAGTGTGGGAAATCCAGGTCGTGACAGGTAATTTTGGGTATGAAAGATGGTCCAGAGCGTATTTCACTGTCAACAGAATATTGACAATGACTTCAAACATAACGGAGTCGATCAATGCAGCGCTCAAGGATGCTAGGGAACTCTACTACTGCCTTTGCTGGAGTACATAAGGCAATTGATCGGACGATGGAACGTTACAAACCAAAAGAATGCAATAGAGGCATTTACTAATCCTTGGGAAACAATATGATACAATGCTGATGGACAATCTCGAATTGTCACATTGGATGAAAGTATGACTAGAATCTGTAGATACTTGTGCATACAATATGTAATCATGCTGAATCCTCTGATCTGTTATATCAAAAACCCTTTATGTGATTCTGTTAAACTAGTATCCACCTGCACGGCACAGGGAGACCGAGTTGATTAAAGCTAACATTTTCTAATATTCATTATTTGCACAAAAATAATATTATAGTGTTCAAGTAATTGAGGGTCTTATCTCTGTTACCTGAGGCTTCAGGTTTTCTGTTTCTTTTCAAAGCTAGTTGGTCTACCTGTAACGGCCCGATGTGTTGTAGAAACAAATAAGATACTAATTGTTTAGACTTGGCTTGTTTTAAGTGCAAATCCCTCTTTGTAATTATGTAATTTTAACATTCTTGCGGGGCATGAGATATAAGAATCTAATAATTAAGAAAAGAGTTCAAAAAGGTAAGTAATGCAGGATATGCGGTCGCATTTCTAACATGCGGACCGCATATCTTACATGGGCGTCGCATGCTTGGACAGATTTCTGGGCAAAGGTTCATGTCAGAAATATTGTCTGAAATGCGGACCGCATTTCAAGAATGCGGACCGCAAATTGCGCTGCCTATATCGCAGATTGGAACAGAGAACTGGACAAGTTTTATGTCCAAAATGCGATGAGAAATGCGGACCGCATTTCTAAAATGCGGACTGCAAATCTCACAGTGAAATCGCAGAATGAGGCAGAGTCTTGGGCCAAATGCCATGTCAGAAAGGCGGTCCAAATGCGGACCGCATGTTGAGTTTGCTACCAGAATCCAATCGCGTTCTGGACACCTGAAATTTTATTTTATCCCGAATTTTGACCCACTATAAATAGGAACTAGGAACCCTAACATGCAAAAAACCCTTATTTCGTCAATTACCTCAGAAAAACTCACCAAAACACCCTCAAACCCCAGTAAATCAACCTCCAAATCACCTTGAAAACAACCCCAAAATCCGTGAGAAACATATCCAAATTATAGTCATCAACCTCCCATTTACCAGCCAGCTTTCCCCATTTAAACCCACCAAGAACCAGCTGCAACTCGCCGGAAAATAGCCCCAGTTTAAGCTGAAAAACAACCGTAGAATCACTCCCTTCAAACCCCAACATCTATTACAAGGAACCCCACTCTCTAACACCAAAGACCCAGCTCAAATTGCCGCAAATTGTGCCAAGAATTTGCAGTTGAGTTAAGGCACCCTACCAAGTTGTAGCTTGTTAGCTCCAATTGAGTTAGCCAAAAGTTCGTGAGCGTTCCTAAGAGGTTGGACTCGAAGAATTGTTGGAAGTCTAGGAAGTGATTGCGAAGCAAGGTAAGTGTTTGTTCTAACCTTAGCTTGAGGGATTAGAAATCGTGTCTTGTTTGCTAAATTGCTCCTTGTTGAGAACAACGTATAGGCATGGTGACGAGTGTCTATATGTTGGTGTCACGCATGACAGTGGGTCGTGTATGGATAATCGTTGTGTGACTATTGTTTCGAATTGTTGAATACTATCCTTGATTTGGTATGATGTGTTGCATGTGGGAGCGGGTGGCATGCCTTCCATGAGATATTGTGAATTGAGGGCGGGTGGCACGCCTACCACAAGGTTGCTTCATTTAAGTTGTTCCTTTTGGTTATGGTTCTAGCCTTCTTTGTTCGGTATAAAGTCAATGGTTAACTAGACTAGTTGAGTGAGGAGTTCGTGGGAGTCTAAAGGGTCCAGTGTCTAAATTGTGGGTAGCCTCTAAGGAGTTCGTAGAGGTTTAAAGGGTCCAGTGTCATATTAGTAGAGTCGTGTCTAGAGTTAATAAAATGATAATTGGGTTGGGAGGTTAATTGTAGAACTTCGACTGTAATTGAGTACTAACATTGATTGGGCTAAATAGGAGTCAAGTTTGGTTTGGTTATAGCTGAATTCCCCCTGGCCAGGATGATTGTTTGCTGTTATTTGTTCCCTTGCTGGGAAGTTGTTATGTTGATTTATTCCCTTGCCGGGACTTCTTGTGATTGTTGTGATGATGAAAGTGGTAGCGGGTGGCACGCCTGCCATGAGATATTATGAAAGTGAGAGCGGGTGGTACGCCTACCACAGTATATATATTGTAAGTGGGAGCGGGTGGCACGCCTGCCATGAGATATTATGAAAGTGGGAGTGGGTGGTACGCCTACCACAGTATATATTGTAAGTAGGAGCGGGTGGCATGCGTGCCACGGGATATGATGTATGTGGGAGCGGGTGGCACCCCTGCCACAAGAGGTTACTGTAAGTGGAAATGGGTTGCACGCCTGCAACAAGAGGTTACTGGAGGAAAAAGGGTGGATTTTATTACATTTCATTGTGTTAAAGGCTGAATTGCAGTTTTCTTTCTTATTCATTGATGATTCGTCTCGTTTTATTTGTCTGCTATTCCGATGTATGTTTTCCTTTTCCCTGTTTAAATTGTTTATGTATTTTATCTTCTGCTGTAGATACATATATGCTTAAAATTGCACAGGTTTATCTGGAGTCTAGACCTAGCTTCGTCACTACCTCGCCGGGGTTAGGCCAGGCACTTACCAGCACATGGGGTCGGTTGTGCTGATACTACACTCTGCACTCTTTTGTGCAGATCTCAGTGCCGTAGGCTATGAACAGTAGGAAGCTTCTAGCCTCTGATTTTCAGGCGATCCAAGGTAGTTCTGCAGACGTCCGCGGATCTTGGAGTCCCCTGTCCATTTCTTGTATCTGTTTCTTCTATGTAGTCCAGAAACAGCATTTTGTTATATTCTTCAGACCCTGTTTGTAGTACTCTTAAATAGTCTATAAAACTGTGACACCAAATCTTGGGTAGACCGTTGTGGATAGTTTATCGGCGATAGTTGTGTAAAGTATTAACTTTGTGTTTATTTCGCTTGTTGAATTACTGCTTTTCAGTTGATGCATTTGTGATGTAATGAATTCGTAAATAGAAACATGGTAGTTAGTCCGATTGACTGGCTTGCCTAGCTTTCACTAGTAGGCGCCATCACGACGCCCGAGGGTGGGAAATTCGGGTCGTGGCAGGTTGGTATCAGAGCCCTAGGTTTACATAGGCCTCACAGTTCATAGACAAACTCGGTAGAGTCCGAGGGATCGGTATGGAGACGTCTGTATTTATCCCCCAGAGGCTACAGAGTTAGGAAAATTTTCACATTTGTTCATTCTTGTCGTGCGGTTTGCCTCTCAAATGATAATTGGATTCCTACTCTGTTCTTTCGCAGATGGCGAGAACACGCGCTTCCTCATCTACCGCTCCGCAGCCCGAAACCCCAGCAACAGCTTCCATGTGGGGTACAGGCCGAGGCCGAGGTCGTGCTAGGGGTCGAGGCAGGGGCAGGACTCAGCCTCCTGCAGCAGCACCAGCGGCGGAACCTCAGATTGATCTTGACGAGGAGGTTCTGACCCCAGCAACTCCGGCGGGCCCAGCTCAGGTCCCCGAGGGGTTTATTGCCACCCCAGTTCTTCAGGACGCTTTGGTCCGGTTGGTGGGCCTCATGGAGAATGTCACCCGAGCGGGCTTACTTCCGGCAACACCAGCCACTCCTCGGGCTGTAGAAGGGGTTCAAATTACGGCTACTCGTACTCCGGAACAAGTGGCTCCCCAGGCTCAGGTTCCAGCGGTTCAGCCAGCAGTGACAGTCCAGTCGGGAGCAGTAGCTCAAGCCGGCAATGGGGCGGTCATGTCCGCTGATGCTTTGTGGAGACTGGATAGGTTCACCAAGCTCTTCACCACTACCTTCAGCGGTGCTTCTTCGGAGGATCCCTAGGACTTCCTATGCAGCTGCCACGAGGCCCTCAGGAATATGGGCATTGTTGAGACAAACGGGGTAGACTTCGTGGCATTTCGCCTGTCCGGATCCGCCAAGACTTGGTGGAGGGATTATTGCTTGACTAGGCCAGTCGGTTCGCCATCTTTGACTTGGGAGCAGTTTACAGAGTTGTTTCTGGAGAAGTTTCTCCCCGTCACTCAGAGAGAGGTTTATCGGAGGCAGTTTGAGCGCCTTCAACAGGGATCCCTGACAGTTACCCACTATGAGTCCAGGTTCATCGACTTGGCTTGACATGCTCTCATCATACTTCCTACAAAGAGGGAGAGGGTGAGAAGATATATTGATGGTCTCATTCAGCCGATTCGCCTTCAGATGGCTAGAGAGACTGGTAGTGAGATTTCCTTCCAGGAGGCGGTCAATGTGGCTCGCAGAGTCGAGGTAGTCCTGTCACACGGAGGTGGTCATGGGTCGGATAAAAGACCCCGTCATTCAGGCAGATTCATTGGTACTTCGTCTGGAAGCAAAGATTCATATGGTAGAGGCCACCCTCCTAGGCCCTTTCAATCAGCTCTCCAGGTTTCTCACAGTGTTTCAGGTAACCGCGGATCTCAGATGCAGTATTCCGATTAGCAGTCTATCAGTGCACAACCACTACAGAGTTTCTAGAGTCGACATCCTAAGGCTTGTTACATGTGTGGCGACATTAGGCACATTGCTAGGTATTGCCGTCGTGCTTTAAGAAACTCTCCACACTAGGATTCCCGTGTTATGACACAGGCACCAGATGTTCCGCAGCCCGCCCAGCTAGCTAGAGGTGGGGGTAAAGGTGCTAGAGGTAGAGGTAGGGGTACTGGAGGTGGAGCTCAGGTCGGCAGAGGTGGGGGCCAGACAGGAGCAGGCCGTCCTAGAGATGTGGCTCAGGGTGATGGGGCTCAGCCCCGATGTTATGCTTTCCCAGCCCGGCCCGAGGCAGTGGCTTCAGATGCAGTGATTACAGGTACGGTTCTAGTCTGTGATAACAATGCTTCAGTATTATTTGATCCAGGGTCTACCTACTCGTATGTCTCCTCTTATTTTGCACCCTATCTGGCCATGCCTAGTGACTCATTGAGTGTTCCTGTTTATGTGTCCACCCCGGTGAGTGATTCCATTGTGGTAGATCGAGTCCATCGTTCTTGTGTTGTAGTGATTGGGGGTCTTGAGACTCGCGCGGACTTATTGCTTTTAGACATGGTCGATTTTGATGTCATATTGGGGATGGACTGGTTATCACCTTACCACGCCATCCTGGACTACCGTGCCAAGACTGTGACCTTAGCTTTACCGGGTATGCCCCGTTTGGAGTGGAAAGGGACTCTTGGTCATTCCACTCGTAGCATTATCTCTTATATGAAGGCTCGGTGTATGGTCGAGAAGGGGTGTTTGGCTTATCTGGCTCACGTTCGTGATTCAGTGCTGAGGTCCTCTCTATTGAGTCCGTGCCCGTGGTTCGTGAGTTTCTCCAGGTTTTCCCATCCGACCTGCCGGGGATGCCACCCGACAGGGATATTGACTTTTGCATTGATGTCGCTCCGGGCACTCAACCCATTTCTATTCCGCCGTATCGCATGGCCCTGCCAGAGTTAAATGAATTGAAAGAGCAGTTGCAGGACTTGCTCGAGAAGGCTTTTATTAGACTCAGTCTTTCACCTTGGGGTGCGCCGGTGTTGTTTGTTAAAAAGAAGGACGGGTCAATGAGAATGTGCATCGATTACCGACAATTAAACAAGGTTACAGGGTGCCAAGGTATTCTCAAAGATCGATTTGAGGTCTGGCTACCATCAATTGAAGATTAGGGCGTCCGATGTCCCTAAGACAGCTTTCCGTACTCGGTACGGGCATTATAAATTCTTGGTTATGTCATTTGGGTTGACTAATGCCCCAGCAGCTTTTATGGACTTGATGAACCGAGTGTTCAGACCTTACCTGGATTCGTTCATGATAGTTTTCATCGACGACATCCTGGTATATTCTCGCAGCCAGGGGGAGCACGCGCAGCATCTCAAAGTGGTTCTTTAGACTCTGAGGGATAATCGATTGTATGCTAAGTTTTCAAAGTGCGAATTTTGGTTGAGTTCAGTTAAATTTCTGGGTCATATTGTATCGGCAGAGGGCATTCAAGTTGACCCGAAGAAGATTGAGGCAGTTGAGAACTGGCCTAGGTCGGCGTCAGTTACAGAGATCCGGAGTTTCTTGGGATTGGCAGGATACTATCGTCGGTTTGTGGAGGTGTTTTCATCTATTGCAGCCCCGATGACCAAGTTGACCAGAAAGGTGCCCAGTTCAGGTGGTCGGATGAGTGTGAGGCGAGCTTTCAGAAGCTCAAGACAGCTCTGACCATGCCACCAATGTTAGTCTTGCCCACAGGCTCAGGGCCTTACACAGTTTATTGTGATGCCTCTCGTATTGGGTTTGGTGCAGTGTTAATGCAAGAGGGCAAGGTCATTGCCTATGCTTCGAGGCAGTTGAAGGTTCATGAGAAAAAATATCCGATGCATGATTTAGAATTGGCGGCCATAATTCACGCCTTGAAGATTTGGAGGCACTACTTATATGGCGTGCCCGTGTGAGGTGTTCACGGATCATAAGAGCCTTCAGTACCTGTTCAAGCAAAAGGAGTTAAATTTGAGGCAGAGGAGGTGGTTGGAGATGTTAAAGGACTATGATGTCACTATCTTATATCACCCGGGAAAGGCCAACGTGGTGGCCGATGCCTTGAGTAGAAAGTCAGCCAGTATGGGCAGTCTTGCCTATATTCTGGTTGGTGAAAGACCACCTGCTTTGGACGTTCAGACTTTGGCCAATCGATTTGTGAGATTGGACATTTCTGAGCCTAATCAGGTATTAGCTTACACGGTCGCTCATTCTTCATTGTTGGAACGAATACGTGATCGACAGTTTGATGATCCTCATTTGTGTGTTCTTAGGGACACGGTGCAGCGAGGGGGTGCCAAGCAGGTCACCTTACAGGGTCGAGTTTGTGTGCCAATGTAGAGGGACTTCGGGAGTTAATTTTGAAAGAGGCCCATAGCTCCAGTTATTCTATTCATCCGAGCACCGCAAAGATGTATCGGGATTTGCAAAAAAATTATTGGTGGCGTAGAATGAAGAAGTATATAGTTGTGTACGTGGCTCGGTGTTTGAATTGCCAGCAGGTCAAGTGCGAGCATCAGCGACCTGGTGGACTGTTCCAGAGAATTGATCTCCCCGAGTGGAAGTGGGAACGGATCACTATGGATTTCGTTGTTGGACTTCCGCAGACCCGGAAGAAGTTCGACGCAATTTGGGTCATTGTTGACAGGCTGACCAAGTCAGCACATTTCATCTCTGTGGCAGTCTCCTATTCATCTGAGAGGTTAGCCGAGATTTATATTCGGGAGATTGTTCCCCTTCATGGTGTGCCAGTATCAATTATTTCAGACCGGGGTACGCAGTTTACTTCGCGTTTCTGGAGGGCAGTCCAACGAGAGTTGGGCACCTAGGTTGAGTTAAGCACAGCGTTTCATCCTCAGACGGACAGACAGTCCGAGCAGACTATTCAGATATTGGAGGATATGCTCCGAGCTTGTGTTATTGACTTTGGAGGGTCGTGGGACCAATTTTTACCATTAGCAGAGTTCGCCTACAATAACAGCTACCAGTCGAGCATTCAGATGGCTCCTTATGAAGCATTATATGGTAGGCAGTGTCGAACTCCGGTTGGGTGGTTTGAGCCGGGAGAGGCTCGGTTGTTAGGCACAGATCTGGTTCAGGAGGCCTTGAACAAGGTCAAAATCATTCAGGAAAGGCTTCATACAGCTCAGTCCAGGCAAAAGAGCTATGCGGATCGTAAGGCACGAGATATGTCCTTTATGGTTGGTGAGCGGGTATTACTCTAGGTGTCGCCTATGAAAGGCGTGATGAGATTTGGGAAGACGGGCAAGCTTAGCTCTAGGTTCATTGGTCCGTTCGAAATTCTTGATCGAGTGGGGGAGGTGGCTTATAGGCTTGCATTTCCGCCAAGCTTATCAGCCGTGCATCCAGTTTTTCATGTGTCCATGCTTCGGAAATATCACGGCGACCCAACTCACGTGCTAGATTTTAGCACCATTTAGCTGGACAAGGACTTGTCTTATGAGGAGGAACCGGTATCCATTCTAGACCGGCAAGCCCGTCAGCTGAGATCGAAGAGTTTTCCTTCTGTTCGTGTTCAGTGGAGAGGTCAGCCTCCTGAGGCATCGACATGGGAGTCCGAGTTCGATATGCAGAGCCGTTATCCACATCTTTTCCCCGACTCAGGTACTTCTTTATCCTGCCCGTTCGAGGACGAACGGTTATCTTAGAGGGGGAGAATGTAACGGCCCGATGTGTTGTAGAAACACATAAGATACTAATTGTTTAGACTTGGCTTGTTTTAAGTGCAAATCCCTCTTTGTAATTATGCAATTTTAACGTTCTTGGGGGGTATGAGGGATAAGAATCTAATAATTAAGAAAAGAGTTCAAAAAGGCAAGTAATGCAGGATATGCGGTCGCATTTCTAACATGCGGACCGCATATCTTACATGGGCGTCGCATACTTGGACAGATTTCTGGGCAAAGGTTCATGTCAGAAATGCTGTCTGAAATGCGGACCATATTTCAAGAATGCGGACCGCAAATTGCGCTGCCTGTATCGCAGATTGGAACAGAGAACTGGACAAGTTTTATGTCAAAAATGCAGTGAGAAATGCGGACCGCATTTCTAAAATGCGGACTGCAAATCTCACAGTGAAATCGCAGAATGAGGCAGAGTCTTGGGCCAAATGCCATGTCAGAAATGCGGTCCAAATGCGGACCGCATGTTGAGTTTGCGACCAGAATGCGTTCGCATTCTGGACACCTGAAATTTTATTTTTGTCCCGAATTTTGACCCACTATAAATAGGAACTAGGAACGCTAACATGCAAAACCCCCCTTATTTCGTCGATTACCTCAGAAACCTCTCAAAACACCCCAAAACCCCAA
>MCJB01000814.1:380232-391376 GCA_002018475.1 Nicotiana obtusifolia | reverse complement strand
GTGCTGATACTACACTCTGCACTCTTTTGTGCAGATCTCAGTGCCGCAGGCTACGAACAGTAGGAAGCTTCTAGCCTCTGATTTTCAGGCGATCCAAGGTAGTTCTGCAGACGTCCGCGGATTTTGGAGTCCCCTGTCCATTTCTTGTATCTGTTTCTTCTATGTAGTCCAGAAACAGCATTTTGTTATATTCTTCAGACCCTGTTTGTAGTACTCTTAAATAGTCTGTGAAACTGTGACACCAGATCTTGGGTAGACCGTTGTGGATAGTTTATCGGCGATAGTTGTGTAAAGTATTAACTTTGTGTTTATTTCGCTTGTTGAATTACTGCTTTTCAGTTGATGCATTTGTGATGTAATGAATTCGTAAATAGAAACGTGGTAATTAGTCCGATTGACTGGCTTGCCTAGCTTTCACTAGTAGGCGCCATCACGACGCCCGAGGGTGGGAAATCCGGGTCGTGACACTACCTCTATTTTCTGTTTCTTCTGGGACATGCAAGAAATTAGTCATTATGTAAGCAAATTGTTCAACTTAGCATGTATATAAGGCTTTCAATTTAATGTAGCATATATGCCTTCCCCACTGCTGAAATATTAGTTGGTTTGACATGATATTAAGCTATTTTGAATCTTGTAGGCTCTCCAGTATATGTATTTTGAGGGCATCTGCTTTGTTACCACTAATAATAGTTGATAAATTTTGTAGGTGACCACTTCGACGAGTTACTTATATTCAATACTTGACAAGGGTAAGCAGAGAATAATGTTCCTAAAAGATCGAACTTGCAGCTGTAGAAGGTTTCAGTTGGATGAGCTGCCATGTGCACATGCTTGGGCAGTATTAAAATACAAATACATTGATCACGTTGAGTATTTCTCGGTGACTACACCAGGAAGTACCTATTGAAGACCTATGAAATTTCAATTTATCCGGTTCCTGATGAAAGCACATGGAAAATTTCTACAAAAGTTCTAGATAAAAAAATCTTGCCATCAGACGTGACTAAATCAATAGGAAGGCCAAGGAAGGGGAGGTTCAAGCCAATATTTGAAAGGGAACGAAAAAGGTGGATTTCATGTGGACAGTGTGGAGAAGAAGGTCACAATAGAAAAACTTGTAAAAATAATCCAAAGAGAGGATGAAATATTTCAAACTTAGAATTACGTGTTATTTTACTTTACTGAATATCATAGAGATTTAGAAGAATCCAATATATCAAGAATTGTATCAATGCAGAATGTCATTTGAATTTTCGATATAAATAAATATTTGATCTATCATTTAAAATCATTTTGCACGTGTATTTTTTAAATTATACATCTGTTTGATTAAAAAGAAGTTGTATCAGCTATGTATCATATTTGTATCATTTGTGTATCACCTATGTATCTCTGCGTATCGGCTCTTACTCATGTCTGTATTTGTGTAATAACAAAGCTAACTAATGGAAAACAGTCGTAGTAGCTAAAAAATTGTGCAAATAGTTTTAAAAATTTGCAAATAAGAGTGTGGCTTCATCAATACATATTTCAAAACCAAAAAAACTCCAAAATTCATTGTGAAGAAACTAATTGTGCAGCAATCTAAAATGACTATATCATCTATGTATCATGTGTGTATCATATGTGTATCATATCTGTTTCATATGTGTATCACGTGTGTATCATGCGTGTATCTGGAAGAGACAGTGTATCAAAAACTACCGTATCTTTTTCATATCTTGAATTCACAACACAAAATCAAGGGAGAAAACACCAAAATAAACTAAACTAAAACACTCCAATATTGCACTAAAACTCATTAAACCTTTATAATAGAGCAGATATCTTATTTGCCGTACAAATCTTAAAAGTATTCATAAATTCAAACACAAACAAATAGGATCTGTCTAACAACAATGATAAAGGTAACTACTTCTTCCGCTTCCGCGACTTATTCTGTCGACCAATAATCTCATCATCACTTTGCGCGTTCAGTTCCATCTTCTTTCTAGCATAATCCCACAAGAGAGTACCAAATTTGCGTGGCGTGCATAGACATTGAATTTTTTAGGAAGCGTCTTGCCCTCCATGAAATACTCGGCAAATGATGCCGCAATCACTACAAAATAAAAATAACAACAATCATCAAACTGCAGAATCTAAAAACAAAACAGATTGTGTTGAAAGAAATTCATACTCTTCGACTTGTTGAGGCAGTCCTTCAACCAGCTTTACATCAAAAGGGGTAATCAAATCCTTTGATTTATAGACACCAGTGCGCCAATTTATATCTTTTTTGTTTAAATAAAAATGCGTGTGCACGAAAAAATGAGGCAGCAACACAGAATACTTGCGCATTGTGTTATGAACTTTGGCTTGATAAGCAGCTCCACCGGGCATAGAGTCATACACATAAATGCACCTATCCTTGAAGGACATCACATCCATTATCCAATGCCATTGTTCCGCAATATTAATCGGCATTAAGACGTGCTCGACAGTGTGCCATGAAACATTGGCATCCAAGGCATACCCCTGAATATACTCTGCAATGACATGTTTCGGATTGCACACTTCACTATCTCCACCTGTATCAATAAACGCCTGCCACAACTCATTAATTTTCTCGTCGAAGTACAAATCTGTGGTGGTGAATGTTGCAGGTAGGTCTTTATCATACTTCCCCTTCTTCCTCAAATAATAGAACAAAACATCAATGTGCTGAAACAAAACATAACAAATAATTAATCACTGAAAAGGCTCGTAAGCTTTAAGCAGCTACGCTTTTTCAAACCAAATTCACATAAAATAAAGGAAAATGAACGCTCACTACTTCTATTGTGCCAGGCAAGATAGCAATTAATAATTTGTTCTAACTTAAGAGGCCTGATCACGTGCACACTGGCTAAAATTAAAAACAAAAACTGTAAAAGTAACTTCTTACATACTGAGTCATCCAAAGGCTGACCATTATATGCCGAAGTATAAAACTATTTTTTGTCTTCAACATGATATACACCAAGATCATAAGAAAGATTGAGTTTACTAACATGGTTCGGGTAAATTTTATTCCTGGTAATAGATATACACAAAAGAGATACAGTGATTTGATATAAAATAATATTACAAATGATAATATATTAAAATATAAAAATAAACAAAACTCAGAAGTTGGAAACATACTTCTTTTTGGACTTCCCTTCTTTGACTCACGCAGCAAATACATTCAACAAAGAGTTGTTAACGTCAATTCCGATTTTGCTTCGAAAAGGATGCTTAACATCATAAATTTACTTTTTTTCTTTCGCTACAATAACACTAGTACTAGATCCTGAATCAAATACAGTAATAAACGGAGACTGTGCGGCCTTTGCAGGACATCTCTTTCCTTTTTCTGTTTGTGGCGAAACTTCAGGAAGTAATTCAGGCTGGTACAGAACAATATGAGATTCAGGAACCTCTTTCTCAGATTGTTCCTTCATCTCCCTTACCGCCTCATCAACACTTGCAGTCACATAAACAGCGCCAGTCTGAGATTTGAGAACCTTTTCTTTCTCAGATTCTGCCTCGATCTCCCCTACCGCCTCATCTGCAATCTCACCAATAGCGCCCGCATGCGCTACATCTGGTGGGAAAGTTACTTTAGCAACGAACATGTTAAGTTTCACACCAGAAGGTTCTTTCATAATATTGATACCTAACTGTCTGCTGCATCGAGCACAATGTTGTTTCGATGATGCGCACTAGTATGCCATTGAGAATGTGGAACATCTTTGCCTTCACTTTCACGGACCTATTTTTTAAAAAGAACCGAATTATTAAAAATAACAAAGAAAAGAAAAAGAAAAAGTGCAGAATGCACAACTAAACACACCTTACAACTATCTATGTCAACATCTTCATTGCCACCAAACTCCATATTGCTCACAAAATCATTATTGTCTTGACGACCACTGGTGTCTTCCTCTGGATGTTTACCATATTTGTCTTCGTTTGCACCAAGCTATTTTTAAAAAAAGGATACAGTAAGTTAACTAAGAAAATAAAAGAAAATGCACAATGGAAAAGAAACACATACCTTGAAATTTATCAACTCAAAGACTTTCTTGAATTTATCAGAAACATATTCCATGAAGGACTTTAACCGCTTATGGAGCTACAAAAGGAAATAAATAAGAAAAATAATAGACTTTGAATATATATTTTTAACAAAACTTTCAAAAAAAAAATATAAAAAACCAATACAAACTTATATAACATTATCTTTCAACTTCTGCAACTCACGGTCATAATTCACAGGGTGGACACTCGGTGCCTTTTTTGGTGGGACAGACTCCTTAATCTGTTTCGGAGGTGGCGTGACAAAATCATCGCTATCATCAATAGGAAGTTTTCCCCTATTACGTGATGTCAAATATTTCTGATACTCATCGTTAACTTCAACAGGCAAAGTAAATCTCCTTAGCTCTTCAGTTGTAGGAGAAATATTTTTAAACTACAAATGTAACAAAGAGTGGTTCAGTCCTAGATGTATCAAAGATGTATAAAAATTGTACATTTGATGTATCACAATGAATTACAGTGTATCATATATGTATAACCCATCAATACATAAAAGTTGTTACCTTATTCCCTATGCTGTTGAAGAAACCAGTAGAGAAGTCCTCACGCGTAGGCTTGTCTGTCATTTTTCATTCAATATGCGTGGTGTATGATCTCCAGCATGAACATCAAACTTTATCAACTACAGTGCAACATTCATAGGTAGTGCAAGAGAAAATCCACCAATCCTATAAAACTCAGACTTTCCCCTCAATCAGTCCCTCACCGACTTCAATAAAGCTCGAAACGCAATCTTACCCCAGGGAAAGGACACGTACTCACCACTCTCGACAAGATGGAAATCACGTTTACTTATAAATGTCTTCTAAGCCTGAGTGGACGTTAGAAATGTGTTTATGAAATAAATTATTGCAATCTTAACTGCGTCTTCATCAGACTGCCATTTCTTCTTCTCAAAACAATCGATAAGCGACTTCTAACCTATTGGGTCCACTGAAGTTACTCTCAACATGGTCATTGCCACAACAGTTTAAACCACTTACAACACCAAATTTCCGACGACCAAAACGTAAAACACATTCGTCATTCAATTTCACATAAAATTGATCACACTTATCTTGAACCAACTCCCTAAATCGAATCAGTTGTGCCTGGATAGAAACTCGAGGTAAATCAAGGAAATAGTCGAAACAGCTTTCCTAAACATCCGAAGCTGGACATCAGTCAACTTTGACTATAAAACTGATACGATGTCTACATTAGTGTATGATGTCCAATGAGTAACAGGGAAATACTCACCAACTGGAATATAAAGCTTCCAATGCTACAAATAAATGACACGAATTAAAAACGAACAAGTACAAACTAAATCCAATTTTAAAAGAAGATTCAATAATAGAAAAAATATAACTGCAATTGCATCTACCTTACTTTGTCAGGAATTTTAACTTTTTCTGCCTTCTGAACCTTACTTTTTTTTTTGGTTTGACACCTAAATTCACTTCGTCCTCCACGACACGTTTTCTCTTACCTTCAACATCATCAACTCTAACCCTTTTGCTCTTCTTTTTCTTAGATTGTCCAACAATTTCCTTTCGAGATTCTAATACTTTAACACTGTCGGAACGATTTTGTCTTCCCATATTTCGTTCATCAATCGATTTCTCAACTAAAATCGGGGTTGAATGAGGAGATAAACTAATCGGCGTAGTTTCTCTTCTCATGTTGCTCGATTTCTCAATTAAAATCGGCTTTGAATAAGGTGTGAACTCATCGAACGAGTTTGTCTTGTCATATTGCTCTATTTCACAATTGAAATTTAGTTCAATGAAAAAAAAAATTAAAAAAATTATACAAACAAACATTTACAGAATTTTCTGAAGAAATTGATAGACAAAACTAACAAAATCATCTATAACAGATACCTACGATGAACTCTAACTAAACAATTAAGTCGCAAAAGCCACAAAAAAAGCAACATCACTTCTCCAAAAACACATGCAATCCAAAAAAATTATACAAAACAAGAGTTTTTACTCCAAATTACCTGGAATCAGACAAAAATAACCGCTAATGTATCTCGTTTTGTCGTCAATTTCAGCAATTTTAGTTCAATTTAGCAAAAATCGCATATATATATATATATATAGAGAGAGAGAGAGAGAGAGAGAGAGAGAGTGAAAACTTAGAGAAGAGAACAGTATCTGTATTACAAAAATAACGGATACAAAAAAATTAACATTAATTGAAACTATTTGGGCCCAAAATGACATTTGGGCTTTCTTTGGTAGATATTTTATTTTGGACTATTTTTAGTTGAAAAAGTTTATAGAGTGACAGTTTGTGTAATTTTAATCAGAAATAAAGGGATCATAAAAATGCTTATACATATAAAAGAAATCCGTTGCACCATCATTGCTACAATTCTCAATAATGAAGAACTATAAGGTAATGTAACTTTAACATTTTTATGTTCTAAATCCCTATTGGGTAAATTGATCTGCAAAAATAATATTTTAGAGGGACATGTGAGGAGAAATCAAACAAAGAAATTGAGTATCAGCTCAAACGTATTCACTTCAATGTATTAAAATGATATCCACGCGTCTACATGAGGCAAAATTAAACAAGAATAGGATTATATCTCAATAACTTTCGAAGATGATTAGCAACACCAGGAGACAAAGGAAAAAAAACGAACACCTTCACTACATTGTGAAACGCCCAGCG
Organism: Nicotiana obtusifolia; assembly: GCA_002018475.1. Classification (NCBI taxonomy): domain Eukaryota; kingdom Viridiplantae; phylum Streptophyta; class Magnoliopsida; order Solanales; family Solanaceae; genus Nicotiana; species Nicotiana obtusifolia. The sequence goes on along the minus strand of MCJB01000814.1, from coordinate 384,599 downwards.
AGAACTTCCAAATTCATTCACTTCCCAAATAAATAAAAAGTATTAGAAGAAGGTGAATCTAGTTTCTTTTTTTCTCTTTTCTATGCTCTATTTCTTCACTACTGATCTCGCTCTTATTCTTCAATTCTCTTTTTCTTCACTGGTCAAAATGTGCTATCTGAGACGGCAATTCCGGAAGATGTTGGCTTCATCCGATCTCAGTTTTCGGGTTTCAAAGTAGGCTTTGTCATATTTTCAAACTGAAGCTGTGATTGACTATTGGATTGTGACGGTGCAATTGATTTCCTTCAAACTTCAGCTGAGTTCACCTGTATGACCCTTCGTCTATATTTTAAGAGAGCTGATATACGACTTTTGAGCTACATGGAAATTAATATTCTTCTAGTTATTGGGACTATAAATTATGGCATAGTCATCAGTATATTAATCATTCTCTCCTATCTCAATATTAACATATACGTATTAATAAATAATAGATAAGACTTACAAGTTACAACAACAATAAAATTTAGCGAGTATATCTTAAGCTCATTACCGGGAGCAAAACCCTACTATGTTGATCTCACTGAGGGCAGTAACATCAGTTGTCGGGAACACCAAATGTAAAAGAGGGACCGAAGAGGATGTGTTAATTGCCTTGATTTTGTCCAAAGCTCTTTTAACTTCGAATGGCGATGGCACATTGTACCATTGTACATACCAAGAAAGAAGAGTTGATGAAACCCTTCTCCCATAATCTTCAGTTGGCCATTTTCCAGATTTCATGTACGTAGAGAAGTCCTTTGGGAATTCAAGAGATGAATTAAGAATATCATCTACCCGCTTCCGGACTGAACCAAGAAAAGCTGATTGCACTATCCCTTCCTTTGAACTTGTTGATGTTTTACTTAGCAAACCATTACTGTACGCCAGTGCTATCTGTACACCAAGAATGGAATACGGTAATCAATTAAATATGGATACCAAGCACAGCAATTAAAGGTAATTGCAGAAATAAAACTACTTGAAACTAGTCATATGCAGCTTAGTAGGAAAGGCGCAGAGAATAATTATTTTTCCTATTGATCAGCTTCTGTCAAGCATACATACAGCCAGATTTTGTTGCAGACTCTTCCCCACGCCTATTTGTTCCCCCGGCCCTGTAGCTAAAGTCAAGCCTCTTCATTCATTCATGGCAATCGGTCTAGTAAGGAAGAAGTGAGCTCTAGCCTTAGTCTTAGTACGCGCACTCCGACCTATGGCTTTTCGATGATTTCGATCAGACAGAAGCTGAGAGTGGTGCTCTAGCTCCCACTGAGCTCTCCTCATCGGACGACCTGCTAGAAACCGGCCTCCTGTCCGAGGCTTTTGAAGAGTTGAAGGACAGGGTGCCGCGGCGAAGGTAAGGCGGAAGCGGAAAATCGCTTATACCGAGTTCAATCAACATAGACAGCACAACGTTAAGAGCAACAAGCAAATAGATTTGTGACCTAACACTGTTAAGTGTTTGTTCCTTATTACAAGGAAACTTTAACATAAGGCACAAACATATTGATCGTCCAAGGTTTACCAAGGGTAAAATCTGTACTTGCCACTGTCAAATCCTCTTATTGACTTATCTTAGATATCTAAAGAGGATTTATTTCATAAAGATGAAATAGTATTTAAAGAGTATTAGGTCTGTAACGGTGTTAGATATGTTAAGATATATTAATGCTCATCGACCAAGGGTAGGATATCCTAAACTTTCCAAATTAAGCTCATCTGCCTTTTGGACTTTCTTATTTAGATAAGTATTATTTCATAAAAAGTAATAATATAGTTAAAGATATAATAGTGCTTTATGGTATTAAAAATGTTAATAATACATTAAGGGGTCGTTTGGTGTGGTGTATAAGAATTTGAATAGGGTGTATCAGTAATGTTGGGTTTAGTAATGCTGGGATTATTTCTTATCCAACTGTTTGGTTTGGTGTATTAAAAATAACATGCATTGCATAGGGGTGTATACATGCACATCCATGTATTAAAAACCATGGTATTACTAATGTCATGATTTACTTTGTATTAGTTATACATAAGATAATACCAAATAAGGTGTATAATTAATCTTGTATTAGTTATACCAAAGCTAATACATGTATTATTTTCTCCTAGTATATCCTACCAACTGACCCCTAACGGTCATCATATTTTGGTACAAATACTAAGACCACAAAACTCTGCAACTCTCAAATACATGACTTCATGCATGTAATCAAGCAATTTATATTAATAATAATCTGTGCAGAAGCATACAATTCAACACGTAGCTCCTGCACAGAAATCTCAATGCCATATGCCATCATTAATTCATTATACTTTCATAGTTTCATGTACTTAGCTAATGGAAAAGAGTTGGCTCATGCATTAAGTTGATGATACATAAATAAATATTTCTAATACCAATCAGATTAACTTTTAAGCAAACCATAGCTAGCTCCCCCCCACTTCAGCAATATCACGTACACTAACCTCTAGTTTAAAAGTTACACCAACCTCCTATTTGATTTGTGTTTTGGAGACTTCCCATCACTTGTTTCCAAGAGCATTTGGTTTGGTTTACACTCCACGGTAGCCAGGTATACAAAAGAAACATGCACCAAAGCACTAAACAGATAGTCCAAATATATCGAGTCTAAAACTAGATCACATTCAAGTCAGAAAAGGAAACCCTTCACTTCTTCCAAAGAGAATTTAGAATGATCTAAATGCAAAATAATACAAAGATAGCATGCCCAAGCACTAAACAGGTAGTTAAAATGGAAATATGAGTCTGAAACAAGATCACTTTTAAGAAAATTCACAGGTTGAACCAGCTAATCAGGTACAAAGCAAACAACAGATACCTTCAAACTTGAGATGAACAGTGCGTCCTGTAAATTGCTGGATCTACTAGTAATCTGATCGACCATGGAACCAATAGTTGTGTATAATGACAGATAAACCTGCAGCGTTTCCAAATGTTAAAAAAACTACCTCCTAATAGTAACACAAGCTTCTGAACAAGGAGAACAAGTAACAAAATCTTTATGAGAATCTACTTCAAATATTGAGTAGATAACATTTTCTCTGAAAAGGCTAGCAGAAGTTCAATTCAAATGAAAGTTTTTTCTGTGGTAACTACACAACTGCATGGCTCAAAGACATAGCATGTACTGTCCACCATTTAAGAATTCGCTGTTAAGTATCAAGATGAAAGAAACATTTGCAAGATGAAGCATCACCTGTAATAGTGCTGCCCTGTCCTTGCTTACACACTCAAATAACACTTGTAAGCAAAATTCCTGGAAGTCAATGTCAGATCTGCAAACATGCAATACAGGCTTTACTATCAACTCATGATTCCAATCAGAAGACAAGATTATCAGCAGGACTTCAGACAATCTTGCTACATTCACATATTGGAGGCTAATCGCTCATTATCTGTGCAATCAAGTTTGATAGGACTTCACAAAATCTTGCTGCATTCACATAATCAAGGCTATTCTTTCATGCAATCTCGTTATATTATTTAGTTGGTTCCTTGTAAATGAATTACTTAGTAGATAAATTTCATGTAAATAGTCCCTTCTTAATTGGAGCAGATATAGCTTATTTAATCAGCTTGATGAGTCCATTCATGCATGATTCTCGGGATTCTCGTATGCAAGTTTATCACATTTTGGAGTATCTGATGTCTGCTCCATGCAAAGGTCTCCTTTTCTCCAAATATGGTCACCTCTAGGTAGAAGCCCATACAGATGCGGATTGGGCTAGATTTCAAGATGACACAAGATCTACATCCAGTTAATGTACGCTCATAGGACGGAACTTAGTTACTTGGAGAAGCAAGAAGCAAAGTATTGTTCTTGATCAAGTGCAGAGGCATAATATAGATCTATGGCCCAGGGTGTTTTGTGAACTTTTGTCACTACAAAAGCTACTTGAGGAATTGAGATTGTCTAAAAAAGGGAAACTTTTCTTGTATTGTGATAACAAGGCTGCAATCAGTATAGCTCATAATCTTGTTCAACATGACAGACGAAACATGTTGAAATTGATCAACAATACTTCATCAAAGAAATGATTATAAGTGGTATCTTGACTTTGTTTCATGTGTCATCAGAGAAACAGCTAGCTGATGTGTTTACAAAAGGACTCAATAAAAGACCCTTTCACACACCGGTTTGCAAGTTGGACATGTGTGACATCTTTGCACCAATTAGAGGGAACTGCTAATTGTAGGAGGTTTTTATTCTTAGAATCAGGGTACTAGTTTTTGAACGTCTATGGTGAATTTGAATAAGTCAAGTATGTGGTTTGAATAAGTCCTAGGAGGAACCTTGTATATATGACCCACCCCCCCC
>MCJB01000814.1:361891-380212 GCA_002018475.1 Nicotiana obtusifolia | reverse complement strand
CTTCTCAGGGATGTAAAGTATTATCAAGAAATACAAAAGAAGCCTTTTCTTCTTCTCGAAATGTTCAGCAACGAAGCTTAAGGAAATAAAAAACACAACAATGACTAAACATTGAGTCAGGAAATCAATAATAGCTTTAGAGTATTGACTTGAGAATGAGCAATTAATAGACAGGCACTTGCCTGCTATTCCAGTTAGGATCACAGCAGAGTTGGGCAAACGAAATTAAGCTTGGGTTAGACGAGAAAGTACTGATCAACTGATCTACCATGTCGCCACCTCGACAACCTCTACTGGTGGCAGAAGCTCTTAAACGTGTCAAACCAAACACCTGTGTTAAAAGCAAACAAAATTTGATGTAACACGTAAACTAGACAGAGAAGAGTTAAATTGATGTAAATGAGAACTAACCTTGTGCATCGCTCGTGACAGCAGTGACTGACACCCTGCAGGATCATCCACATAGGAACATGCTCCGACTTTTCTCTTGACGTAGAGAACACCAGAACTAAGCGCATTATTCTTGTCCCCTGAGCTCCATGGTTTTTCTGTAAAAGAGTTGCAGATAATATTGAACAAAATAAGTAAATAACCTCAATGTCCAACTACAAGAAGCTAAAAGCAACGTCAAATTTACCATCAGGAATGTGGTTGATAACTTGAGGCCAGTATCGAGGACCGCAGACACGAACAGCCTTTAACTATAATGCAAAAAGGAAAAAACTTGGTTTGGACCTAAAGTTTCACGTATATGGTAATCTTAAAATTACAGCATAACTTTGCTTGTACAGAAGATCAGAACTTACAACAGCACGTTCTGGAAGAATACATGGGGTGACCTCATAAAAACTTGTTTCTGCATAGTGTTCTGTCTCTCGAACAGTAACTTCTAAAGGACAATAGACAGGTAAACCAGTGTCCACATCTACTGTCTGAACCCAACGAGCTTCTGTCGCAAGAACATACAAATGCCGAAAAGCCTGTACAGATGCAAACTTGAATTATAAAGTACCCAAAAAAAAAAAAAAAAAAATCACAGGCAAAGGAACGGAAAGAGGCATAAACAATGACAGTATATGATGTTTACTTAGATAATTAACCAAAATAGAAGACATCAATTGAGATCGAAGATGAAAGAGTAATACAGTTGCAAAGAGATACTCCACACAGGGGGAAAAGGAAATAGTCAATAACCTGTCAATTTGAAACAGGGAAACCAATATGTTGAATAATTTCAATTTCTTCATGACTAGTATCAACGAAATCCACAAATGAGAGTTTTGAGATAATTCAGCTTCAAATAAGAGTCAATATATCATATCATATTGTTGATTAGCATGATTCAAGGAGACTTGATTTAGGAGAATTGATTAGCATGATTTCAGGAGATTTGATGATAGTTAGGAGATCTGATTTTATTCTGATTTTATTTGATTTGATTTGATAGTTATATTGATTGTATAGATCTTTTTTTATTTCCTTAATTGGCATTAGGAGTTGTTTTGCTCATGGTATGTAAATACACACTGAAATACAAGAAGCCTTTTCTTCTTCTCAAAATCTACATGTATCAGAGCCATTGTTGCCTTTTTGAGGTGAGTTATCTCCCTCGTCGTACTAGGGTTTCGTTTTTATCAACGAGGTCGAGTTTTTTCTCTCTTGGTGGCTATCTGAGACACAAACTCCTTCTGATTTCCTTCTGCTGGGACAGAAATATGGAGACATTCAAGGAGACGATTTCTGGAGAAATTTTGTCTTCGGATGAAATTCAGCTTCTCCGTCGTCTCTTAGCCAAACTTGACTCTGCTATTGTTGCTACATCCAATCATGTGCAATCAGGTACTGCCTTTGCCGCTCACCGTAATTCTTGGATTGTCGATTCTGGTGCAAATAGACACATGACAGGCTCATCTAAAGGCATTCAAAACTATTCTCCGTGTCCCAAAGGAGATAATGTTAAATTAGTCAATGGTTCTTAACCTCTATCTCTGGAACAGGTTCTGTCATTTGTACTCCTAATATTAAACTATCGTCCATGCTCTATGTCTCTAAGTTCCCTCTGAATCTTTTATTTGTTAGTGCCATCACCAAGCTCTAAACTGTAAAATCGACTTCTTTCCCGATCACTGTATTTTTTAGGATCTTCAAACAGGGAAAAGGATTGGCAGTGGTAGATTGCGTGATGACTTGTATATATTAGATTCAAAACTCTAGTCAAGCCTTTTTTGGGGAAAGTAAGGATGTCAACCAAGAAATAACACAGCGGCATAGACGGCTAGGAACCCATCATTCTTTGTTTTGAAGAAGTTATATCCCGATTTGTTTTCAAGGACTCTATTTGAATCTTTGTTCTGTGATGCGTGTGAAAAGGCCAAGCATACTAGAAACTCTTATCTTGTGAGTGATAATAGAAACACAACTCCGTTTATGACTATTCATTCTGATGTATGGGGTCCTACCCAAACTGTTTCTTTGTCTGGTAGTCGATGGTCTGTTACTTTCATTGATTGCTGCACTAGGATGACTTGAGTATATTTGTTAAAAGCCAAAAGTGAAGTTTTCTCTTGTTTTCATTCATTTCATAAGATGATTTGTACTCAGTTTGATGCCAAAATAAAATTCTTGAGAACTGACAATCGCAGGGAATGCATAGATAAAAGATTTGATGCTTATTTGGAGTCCAATGGGATAGTCCATCAGACTTGTTGTCCTTACACTAGTGCACAAAATGGGATTGCTGAAAGAAAAAATAGGCATCTGTTAGAAGTAGCAAAATCTCTTCTGTTCACCATGCATCCACCCACACCTTACTGGGGGATGCTATTCTAGCGGCTGCGTATCTTGTCAACAGAATGCCACTTAAACCCCTCAATTTTCAAAGTCCTCTGAAAACTTTAAAGGGTAAGAATGAATATATTGTTCCTCCAAAGGTGTTTGGGTGTGTTTGCTTTGTCCACACTAGAAATTCTGGAAAACTTGATCCTAGAGCTATAAAGTGTGTTTTCATTGGGTATTCTCCGGCACAGAAAGGTTACAAATGTTATCATCCTCCCTCTCGGAGATCTTTTGTTAGCAAGGATGTTACCTTTCGAGAATCTGAGCCTTATTTCAGTATTACCTCACTACGTCTTCAAGGGGAGAGCAGTAAGGAGGAAGAGGTGATTCTACCTAGTTCCATTACTGGACCTCCTGATGACACTGTCACGGGGGTGAAATTGGAGAAAGAATTCACGGGGGACTATTGGGCGTTTGGGTAGACCTGATTTAAAAATTTACTCAAGGAGAAATAGAGCAAAAGAAGAGAAATAGAACAGAAGAAGCCATCATGCAATTTACCGAAGTTGAACCTTCTTCTACTTGTGAGTTATCTACATTTCCTAATGAGTTAGATGTGCCTACTGCTCAAAGAAAAAAGAGTCAGATCTTGCACCACCGGACACCCTTTACCTAACTTTGTCTTCTATAATTCTTTGTGTCCTTCCTATAGAGTCTTTGCCTTGTTTATTTCTTTTGTGTCTATTCCTCATAATTAGAGGGTAGCTTTTGCATATCCTAAATGGAAGCAAGCTATGATTGAAGAAATGAAGGCCTTGTCAAAAAATGAGACTTGGGAACTTGTCACTTCACCACCGGACAAAAAGTTGGTTGGCTGCAAATGAGTCTTCACTGTGAAGCACAAAGTTGATGGCTCAATTGAAAGATTCAAAGCAAGATTGGTGGCTAAAGGATTCACTCAAACTTATGGAGTGAATTATCAAGAGACATTTGCCCATGTTGCTAAGATGAATACTATTAGAGTTCTTTTATCTTGTGCAGCTAATCTTGATTGGGACTTGCACCAGTTTGATGTGAAGAATGCATTTCTTCATGGAGACTTAGAATAAGAGGTGTATATGGAGATTCCTCCTGAATTTGAAATTGCACAGAGTCAAGAAAAGCTATGCAAATTGACGAAAGCCTTATACGGACTGAAGCAATCCCCAAGAGCCTGGTTTGATAGATTCAGCAAAGCAATAATCTCCTTCGGTTACCAACAAAGCAATGTTGATCACACCCTCTTCATAAGACATCAAATGGGTAAACTCACTCTTCTCATAGTTTATGTTGATGACATAGTAATGACAGGAAATGACAAAGAGGAAATGGTCCGATTGAAGAAGTTGTTCGCACATGAATTTGAGATCAAGGATCTAGAAAAATTGCAGTACTTCTTGGGAATTGAGATTGCTAGATCCAAAAGAAGAATCTTTATTTCTCAAAGGAAGTATATTCTGGATCTCTTGAAAGAAACTGGTATGACAGGTTGCAAACCTGCAAAATCGCCCATTAAAAGCAATCACAAGTTACAAAGCGGAGTTGGAGAATCAGTTGATAAGGAGAGATATCAGAGGCTGGTAGGAAGACTCATTTATCTCTCCCACACTAGACCAGATATAGCCTATTCAGTTAGCCTGGTGTGTCAGCTCATGCATGATCCCCGAGATCCTCATATGCAAGCTGTCTTTCACATTTTGTGGTATCTAAAATTTGCTCCAAGGAAAGGTCTACTTTTCTTCAAACATGATCACCTCCAAATAGAAGCCTTTACAAATGTGGATTGGGCTGGATCTCCAGATTACAGAAGATCAACATCCGGTTACTGTACGCTCGTAGGAGGAAACTTGGTTACTTGGAGAAGCAAGAAGCAAAGTGTAGTTGCTAGATCAAGTGCGGAGGCAGAACATAGAGCTATGACCCAGGGTGTTTGCGAACTGCTTTGGCTACAAAAGCTACTACAGGAATTGAGACTGTCTGAAAAAGGAAAACTTTCCTTGTACTGACAATAAGGCTGCCATCAGTACAGCTCATAATCCTGTCCAGCATGATCAAACAAAGCATGTGAAAATTGATCGACACTTCATCAAAAAAAAAGTTACAACTAGTGTCTTGAGTTTGTTTCATATGCCATCGGAAAAACAGCTAGCTGATGTGTTTACCAAAGGTCTGAACAAGCGAACTTTCCATACTTTGAGTTGCAAGTTGGGCATGTGCGACATCTTTGCACCAACTTGAGGGGGAGATTGATTAGCATGATTCAAGGAGACTTGATTTAGGAGTATTGATTAGCATGATTTCAGCAAATTTGATTTTATTTAGGAGATCTTATTTTATTCTGATTTTATTTGATTTGATTTGGATAGCTATATTGATTGTATAAATTTATTTTATTTCCTTGCTCATGGGATGTATACACACAGAAATACAACAAGCCTTTTCTTCTTCTCAAAATCTCATAGAACACTAACTTTCAGCTCAATACTATGTGCAAGTATTGCCAATGTTCCGTGGGACTTTTAATATCTGAACTCACCACCTGTAAAAAGATCTTAACTCACATGTATTAGTGGATAGCTACATATACCTTCTCCTTTGCATCACATTACAGCTGACTATGTCAGAGAACTCCTTCAACAGCAGGTGGATTCATATGCACTCTTCAGAACAAAGTTCACATATCCTAATAAGTCGTTTGTCCCACTAAAAAACATCAAGGTGTTTTATCAGGCTATTGCCAAATGCAGGAAATACCAGTTTGATTTTTTTACCTCATTAAAATAGCTCTTGCAGCGACCATGGTCATCTCTCTCATTTCAACTGCCCATTCTCTATAAAAATTACAACTTTCTTAATAGGTAGTCCTACAATTGGTGGATCTACAGAAATCCAACGAGAAAAGTTGACTACTTCCAGTGTTACGAGACCTCCAGTGTTCCCTGTATCTACTCGACTATCGGCAAACAAAAGGACTCAGACGCACTCGATTACACAGTGTTTAACTTCAAAATCTTTAAGTTCTTTTCACGGGTCTTAATAGGAAATACCCCATTTACGCTTTTCTTTTATCTTTTTAAATTAAAAGACACCTATTGTGAACACCACATTGAATGGAACTTGTCTAAATTTTTCTGGTTAGTGAAAGCAAAATTTGGACAGACAAAACACAGGCAGTAGCAAGAGATTCCATTTTGGAGTGTTGGTACACCAAGCCTGATTTATAAGTTCCTAAAATCTACTAAGTCATTTCTGCATTCATTTACCTGAAGGTGGCACCGATTGTCATTAGGTCCAGTCGGCAATCGTGGATATAGTGTTATTAGCAAAGCAGCAATAGAACTTTTGCTAGTCGAAAAAGTCTGCATTCCACCCCCAAGAAACAAGAAACCAGTGGCTAAGCTTACCTGAAACATTTTTCAGATCAATACATGAGAAAGATGGTCATAAAAGAAACTGCAATTTGAATCCAAAATAATTTGTGCATCTTAATGCAAATAATTTGAATGAGTATAGACAGAAGAATTAATTTCACAAACAAGTAACGTCATACTATCAGATGCTTTGAATCTAAAATGAACATGTCCAAGCAATTATGTATTGGTTGTTGAAAGAAAATAGTTTATGGTGATCCTTTTCTTTTCAAGGTGATGACTAATCCACAGTATTTGTTGGTTGATCATAGACATTCCTCTGATCTCTCGTGGAAATTGGGTAGCAACCAGTGCAAGAAACAGGTGATTCAAGAACTCATTGTAAAATGACAATATCACTTACAGCCATCTGATTACCGAAGCTCAAGTGCCCATCTGCAGAATTTCGACCACGCAAATATTTCAACAACTTGAATGTTTGTAGGTGTCCAGACCCTGCCATAACCTGCACAAGTAGGATTTCTGAATGAAGCCTACCCCTACAATTAACCAATTTGCACTTATGCAACTATATACCAACCACACAAAGAGAGAGAACAATTAGGTGAAGACATGTCTCCAATGAGCCACGATCAATATATCTAGACAGTCCTTTTGGCAATCCACGTCCAGTTGTGACAGATACAGGTTTAATCTGCAATTAGAAGTAAACTTGTCACAGCTTAATAAATATAAATCAGCACATTAAGGTGAAGGACAGACCTCGTTAAGGAAGTATAGAGCATATTTGTAGAGCAGTTCTTGTAAGTTGCCATCTCTAGTACCAGCATATCTTAACCCTGCCAGAATTATAGCTTGCAAATCAGGGATAACCGAAAGTACAACATCGGGCAGATGTAATGATGAATCAAATGCGATTCACCTCAGGCCTAGAAGTAGTTAGTGTAGTAAGCATAAAATACACTCTAAAAGACGAATAAGAATCTAAGACTTCGCGCGGAATCTGATCCATTTCATATGGTATGAATTAAGCATATTTTGATATCAAGACTGCCAACAGAAATTCACCATAAATGAAGAGCTGGTGTCAAACTTGAAACAACAATTGGTTAGTTCTCGGACAGCATTCAGCATGTCCAAGAAAATCTAGCACCCAAGAAACCTCATACTTCGCATCATATTCCCGTCTCAATCTGTTAAATGACTTGTAGATTACTGATGAAACTTTCTGAGCTTAGTGCCAAGGCAACTAAACAGGAAGCCAGAGACAGAAGTAAACACTTTGAGTTGTTCAATAGTCTCCTACGCAGTTCACTAAATGAATGAAGCCCACATTTTGCATTAGCTGTCCATCCCTCTCAATTGATGTGCTTTTGAAACACTATCGCATTGCAAAAGAGCTTCTGTCCATATCAACTAACTTCTGAAAGATCCACGCTACTACAAAAACATATACTCCCACTTTCCAGAATATTCATGTCTCCACCTGCTCTAATTCAGTGTCTAAGTAGGTGTTTGGACAATATTTGGTCGAACAACAATAGTTATGCCTCAGTCCCAAAAACATTTGGGATCGGCTATATGAATCCTCACTTCTCCATTTAAGCTCAACTCACGTTATCATACCAAATAAAAATAAAAATGAGAAAGGTAGTAGTAATTAATAACAATAATAATAATAATCATATTATTAGAGGTTCTTTAACAAGACTAAAATCCTATTCCCCAGTAGATATCGCCAAATGAATCTTTTTCTTTCATTGTGTCTGATCTTTAGCTAAGTTTGCATTGATCCCCAAAAAATTTGTAGGTCTTTCGAGACAATTTTTTTCCATATGATTTTAATCCTACCTCGTCCCTTTTTAATACCTTCATACACCATAATTATTTCTCCTTTTCCCCTGTTCTTGGTCCCATTGCTTTTGAACTTCATATCAAAAACCAAGCTTTTTTAATTCTTGCATGCCCTTCTATGTGGGAATAGCAGCAACTGATGATTCTGCTATTTCTAATCTCTTTCCATGCCTACTACTGTCAATTTTCATAAACAACGCCACTGCCTCCTTTTCACATCCCTGGAAATCCACCCCAAATTGTTTGCTGAGTTTGATTACATTTTGGTGTACTCATAAGGATGCGTCTAGTTCACCCTCTATCTCCCTCTCTATCGGCTATATTTGCAATGGTTTGGCTTCCTCTATAGGCCCAATATGTGTCCCTGTTTTTTCAAGCATGTCTCTTGTGACCCCTAAATTCTTCAATTGTACCCCTTCCCTTTCGATGTCAGTCATGGCATCTTCATAGTCATCAGTTTCCTCATGTATTATCATCTCTTTTGAATCCTGAAATTTTGGTTCTTCTTCTTAGTCTTGTATGTGGCTTTCATAACTTTCTAGCTTTTTCATCTTCGTTCTGGGACTTCAGCGTATTGAACCAATTTCATAAACTATTGGGTTAAATTTGTTCTCCATATTTAAGTAGACTTTGTCGTGTTTAAAGACTTGGGCCTCATTAAATAAGTTTGGGCCAGAGGAGGAGCTGGCCCTATTGTTAGTTTTGCTTGTATTACCCGGCCCAATCTCTACTCCTTCAATGAATTTAGTCTACAGCTGCTTGTCACGTGTCTGCTTCCCTTCAACAAATGCAATTTTATGTTTCCACTTGCATTTATTAGAGACCACATGTGCCCCCTTTTTTTTAGTATAGCTATCAGGTCTATCCACCTCCTCGTAGCTCTCGTTTACCTAGCGGTTCTCCATACGTTCCTGTTCATCTTCTCCGGTGAGTACGATGGTTGGCGTTCGCAACAAATAGGAACAATGAAGGTTAAACCTATGTCTTCAATCACCACCTCTTTCGAAACTTTTCCCCCATCTCCTTTAATCTTTAATCTTGCCCATTTTAGTGATTTTTTAGAGAAGTTTCCTCCTCTCCTCCGTTTCCACCCATCCTCCACATTGATCTCCAATGGCTTTGAAGATTTTCTCTGTCCAATGGCTCTGATCCAGGTCCATCCCTTCGATCACTGTCAGAGCAGCATCCGGCTACCGGGGACCACCATTTCATAGGGAATTTTGTTCGCTTCCACCACCACTCTCCTTACAGTACATGTTCCCCCATATAATTTGTTAGGAATTCAAAAAGAAAGAGGTTGTCCCCCATTTCGTATATGTTCACTCCAAAAGTGCTTTTTCAAGAGTTCACTGACTATCTTCGGATGTCATACAAAGTTGGTTTTTCCTTCACTTCTTTATCAATATGACCTAGCAAACATCTTCCGAGAAGTCCACTTTCAGCATCTGCTTCTCCTCCATCTATGATAATTTTGTTGCTTCTTGTGTTGATCATGGCTTCATTGAAACCCTAATTTGCCATTTCCTAGCTCTGACAGAGGCTGCATATATGTTTGTAATAAATGGCCTTGTATCTTCTTTAATGAATTTATCAATCTTAAATGCAATATCCCTCCATCCAGCATTGAACGTAATTTCTGGAATAATAATGACAGATCTATTAACTCGTTGTATTGTTACAATGCTTATGAATCTGCCAAAATTATTGTTTCTCCTTGTACCAAAAAAAAAAAAAGTGATTGTTGCTCCTTAGCTTCTTCTCATCAGTCTCTCAGTGTCTCTTGAAGCTTCTTGTAATACAAAGCATATCCATTCTACAGTTTTCCAGCTGAACGTGGTTTTGTGCATCAAGTTCCGGCTCCGCTCCGCCCAACCAAACCATACTTCAACTCTTGATTTTAACTCTTGTGATATCATATGAGTTGAATCCAACTGCAAAATAAATTTTGTTCTCCCCATTAAATTTGCAACAAGAAAGATACTGAAAAAGCACCAAGAAACTACCGAAAAAGAGTTCTTTCCTTCCTCGATTTATGTGCCTTGGGAGCATTTTCTCTCTTAGTTCCTTGAGTTAAAACCTGCTACTTTCCGCACCACATTCTTCATAGCACGGAAGCATTAAAATATCCACATGGGCATCTACTTCGTATTCAAATATCAGGTCCTCTTCACCATTATCCACTGAATCATCAATAGTATTCTAATAATTCACCATCATCATCAGCTTCGATTAGCTCTGTTCTCCTAATTTCCACATTATCAGCTTCAGTAATCATGTCCTCCTCTGATTGTTTGCTGATTGATTGACCTAAATTCTCTTCCTCCATTTTCTGCTTATTTATCTCTATAATGCCCATTCTCCAAATTTTTAATTCTTTGTTCCCGACATTTTTTAAGATGGAATTCCTCAACAGCCTCTATCTCGATATTCATAACTATGATTATAATGAAGGGCAGAACTTGGGTCAACCTAATTATAAGGACTGGGCCTATTATCTTTTTTTATTTTCCACACCGAGGTCCCTTGGCCTTTGAGCCTTTTTTATACACATTAGCACCCCGCCCAAATCTCTCCACTTCATTACCCATAACCTGAGGCCTTTTAAAGTACATTTTAATATTCAACTTATTATTAATGCTATGCACACATTCCGCACGCGTCTCCAATTACGAAGTTCCACCTTTTTGGGGACTCTGCCCCGCCGTCTCTCTTTCTCCTATGAACTGCTGCGTCACTTCATCCCGATTTCTGGCAAACCTCTTCAATTTTCCTATCACTTTTCTCCACCCAAACTGTGGATTTCACCCACACCAAAACCGTGAAAGTAAGATCTTCCACTCTGAAAATTTCCAATTTGCGGGAAATTTATTTCCAGAGAATCGATCACAAATTCTTAACCATCTTATATGTGTTCTAAATCTAGTATCATCATCAACTTTCAGATACCCTCCAAGTCGATCTCCAATTTTCTTAAAAAACTCTCTGACCACAAGCAAATAGGGAATCCCACCAATCTAACCCACACATTATTACGATGACAATCCCAACCTCAATTCTAAATTCTTAAAGAACCAATTTCCCATCTTGATCTTTCCGCTTCAGAATCTTGAAGGAAACTCAAATAAGAAAAAAAAAAACTCCATTTAGCTCCTTCAAAGAGGTCAGCGCGAATTTGCCATTCTCTACGAACCCATTATGAGACTTCATATCTGCTGGGAGTCGCAACTGTATTGTCACCAAAATAGCCAATTAACAACTATGCAGATATTCCACCCTTGACTTGATCGAGCTTTTGCCTATTACGATTGATTTCCTTCAGCACCTTCTTTTTCTATTGCTTTCACATCATCTTTGGGCCATCCCTTTATCTGTGCAACTTGAGCAAACTTCCTTTTGCTTTGTATCTTATTGTTACTCTAATCATTGTTGATTCCCCCTTTTTCAATGAATCTAAGGATCTTTTCTACATAATCATCCCAACCAAGATTTTCTCCTATTCTCGGGATAATATTAATAGATTTTTTCCTCCCCTTATAAGAAACCACTCTGACGCATCTTCCATATACGTTAAAGTTCAGGTATATAAAACATGAATATAGTTGACTACTAAACTCCCATTCCGCAGGTTTTACCATTCTCCTTTGATGCCAATTTGAGATACTTGCAAAGCTCCAGCAAACTAAATTATCAAAGGAAGTCCTCTACATAAAATCCTTTCTTCTCTCAGTTAAATCATACCAGTTCCCTCCTACATCCAGTATTTCGAAGGACTAGTTACCAGCCAGAAAGAAAGAATTCCTCCCCATGTTATTTTGTTAGTTTCTAGGACAATCACCTTTCTCATCGCTGTATACTAGGCTTAAGTTACTCAGTGACCGTCTTCAAAGCTAACAAAACAGACAAAGTAATGGAAGGAATAGAACGTTGTTATGAAGGATGAACGATGGTAACAGGGATAAGAAAGAATAGGGTCACCCAAACAGACAGGTTTGAATCTGAAAATAAACAGTAGAGAGAAATAAGAGAAGAGAAGAATCGAAAGAGAATTATAACAATTAATCGGAAGAAAAGGACTGAATTCTTGCCGGAAAATCTAGTCGAAAGAATAGGGATGAAAGAGAATGTTTATTAGCGCACTTCCCAAGAGAGAAAATAATATCCATTCCAATTGGAAGAAAGTATTACATAGCAACTTAACTAGAAAAAGTTCAACACACAGGAGAAAGACATCTTTAAGAACTTAGGCTCACCAAGCGAAATGCAGGCTCCAACCATTATGTGAACATACGCCTGAACAAATGCATCAGCATTTATTTCATCTGTGTCACTCATGCTATCACCAAGGTCTTTAACACCATTTTGAATAACTTCTGGAATTTGAGATTGAATCCATCCTTCAGATGCATGAACTCTACAAAAATTAAACTATAGTTAAACCTGAGAAGCAACTGATAAATATTTTGCTGATTGAAAAGTGTTGGGAGCATGTTTACCTGCTCCACATTATCAAATTCCGGGCAATGACACGGAGCATTATGAAATCAGGTCGAACATAGTGTAAATCAAAATGTGTCTGCGGGACAGACAACCTAGAATAGACCAACTCTGACTCCGTCTGCAGTTGATTGAGAGCAAAATTAATTACTAGAAGAAAGTTGTCTAGGAGGTTATCTCGAACGAGAAAATAATATAATGTATAAAATTACCTTCAAAAACATAAGAGCAAGGGCAATGGTGGCTCCAGGTGCAGTAACATCAACATTGACTGCAGCGCTGTCCATTATCTGCAAGAAAAAGGGTACACTTTCAGAAGATAGATTTAGAGATCCTTACATTGGCACCTATCTTTAAGTCAGATAAGACTAGCAGCACTATCATATATGTGAAGAGACAGGATGACCTAACCTGTCCTGCACTCCGATTATGTTCATCAATAGATGGTGCGAAAAGATGGAACCTCTCCTGAAGAAGATCAGTTTGAAGAATTATATTCAAAAACATGAGAACATCACTTTAGTCACAAATCAAAATTTTCGAATCATATTGCATAGAACAGGAGACAAATTCGGCAAGCATATACATTTTGAGGCTCCTTGCAGCCAATGTACTGGAACAACCGATCAACCAAAGCATCCACGAAACCAAGAGCATCTTCTCCGCGACCTTCACTTAAACCAAAAACACTTAGAGACAGACATTAGCCATAATGATGCATGGGATCATTCAATCGTACCCAACGCGACCAATCCCAGTGAAAACCCTGCTGCAACTGCATAACCTTCCCTTTCAAGTACATTATCTCCTCCACTTCTACGACCTATTTCACCCTGCAAACCAGTTACCACTGGTTAATTTCATGAAAAACATCCATAAAACTTGGATTAACACTATATTACCATTTTGGTCAAATAAGCCATCTCTTCTTGTAAGCAAGCAAGATCATTATGAACTATCTATAATCGCCTACTCCTTTTTACTTTAATGCCAGAACTTATAAGTAGAAACAAATAATTCTGCAATTCCCTACAATAACTTCCACAGGAACAAATTATTTTAAATGAATGCCACACAAGATGAATTGTCCTACTACTCCAGTTAGCTTTCAGTAGCCATCTGCTCCTAACTAAGATTGAGGAACAACAAAAGCAAAAACTCGGTCATGCACCAGAAATAAAAATTCAAGTTTCCATATATTTGAATAAGGTGAACACTTATCTTGAGTCAAGACCAACTACCTAATAATACACAGTGACTGTTCAACACTTGACCAACAGATGATCCAAGAAAACTCCAGGAGTGTATAGACCTCCAAGATTTAGAGAAGAAAGTACCAGAAGAATTTGCATTGTTTGGGGATGTGCCGATCCCTCATATAGAAGCCCAACAGAAAGGAGAGCTGCTGCCTGAAAAGCAATACAACTAATGAACAATCATTTTTCAAGTCAAAGATACTTCATTAAAGGTGCTGATTGTTTACCACAAAATAAATATTAAAAAAAAAAAATCACTTTAACGCAAGTGCACGGAGGAGAAAACACAGAACCCTTTTTCAATAGGTAGGAGGAAACACATACCTTTAACTCTTCTAAAAGTTAATAGGTGGAAAAAAAGAAATAAGAACAGAAACATTTGGAGTAAGGATATCATGGAAGCATGAAACATATATTCAGTTCTGATTTGCTAGCAAGTATATTAACATAGAATGAAAATCTACTAGGGGACAAAGAGGAAATTATTTTAGACGAAAATGATAAAATGAGGTAAGGATCAGTACAGCACTTCAGCTGAACACTGAAGCTTAATAGAACAGAAGCAAGAGTATGATGACCTAAACAAACTGCAAATAAAAGATAAATCCATAGAGAAGACCAATCTCCAATGAGAATTCAACATTTTCACAGATTCACAATGCATGCAAAATTAGGAGGTAATCCTGCAACATAAATACCTGCAAAAGTGTTGGCAATTCCAATTCTGGAAAGGAAGATGGATGACGCGATGGTATATGAACATAGAGAGACTGCATAGATACCAAACAGATTCCTGATTCATTAGAAGGAAAAGGAGAAAAGCACATCCAATGACAAATCGATAAACTGCAAATAGATAGTAGATTACTAAATTAATAAAGGAGATACGGCACCCAAGAATAAGGGACGTTTGAATGCCAGTACTGATTGTTAAGTAGAAATATCATTCAGTAACTGATAAGGGCAGATTTGGAGTGCCCTAACTGAAAAATGCGTTGAAATAAAAGACTCAAAGTTGCACTAAGCTAGTTTAGCAACAAGACTACAGCAACTTCCTATCTGCAGGTAAACTAAGAGGCACTCTACTCGTCGAATTATTATGAGTCATCCTCCTAAGTTTCGAAAAGTAAAACCATCTGGCAGCAGACAGTTATATGTTGTTGAGAACAACAAATGAAGTGTAAGGAAGCTTGATGAGAATATCCTGGCAATAATAAGGCCATTGCCTAAGCTAGCTGATAGTTAATAAGGGTTTTAAGATCTGCTGACACAATCAAAACTTCATGCAGTATGTCTGTTAACTTCATTAGCATAGGTTACTTCCACGAGACTTTATCAGCTGCAACCTTCTATTTATCTTCTTCCTCCCCCCACCAAAAGGAAAGATGAAAAAACAGCAATCAGATATGTACATACCTGTGTTGACGACTCCTAAATAACACTACTAGTGTAGTTTACAAGTACTCTACTTAATTAAAATATGCATAGGTCGTGAAGCGACAGCTCATAATTAGATGATTCAGAGATCACAAGGAAAATAAGTACTCTTTGTTACAACATTTGATATTCACAGTAGGTGGAGCAAAGATATGACAAGAATGGAATAGGAAATGAGAAAAATGAAGACTCATTCCTTACCTTTGAGATTGCTGGCTGCATAGTTCCCCTGTATGATGCTGCAAGGCCAAGCATCAATCCAACAGTTGTACTTTCGTGTTCCTACAAGGGACAACATCACCGGAAGCAGAAAATAAGCATGTGTCTAATCGATTCATCCAATGTTATCAAGGGCGAAAGTGCAAAAAAGCTCTAAGGTCCATTGGGGCTTTAAGCGCAAATAAAGCATGTGTTTTAATGAAGAAAGGCTCAAATGCAGGAAAAAAAATATAAATATGTATGTGTAGTCCAAAACTATTAATTATAAGCATGAAAAATAAATATATGCACAAAGAAATAGTAAACAATTACAATAAACTGAAATATCAATTGTTCAGTATTGCCTCTTTAGGATTATGCTCATTGGCAAAGAAAAAAGTATGTCGTAGAGCGTTGATGAAAACACAGAAGTGCCCGCTAAGCCCGCTAAGCGACGTAAAGTGCTCAACATGTTTAGCATCTCGCTTCAGGGCTTAAGCACACTTTAAATGCATTTAACTCCACCTCTATATGCTAACCTAATCTTTCCAACTTATAATTGTAATATACTCGAAAAGATTTTGAAACCTGACTAT
Organism: Nicotiana obtusifolia; assembly: GCA_002018475.1. NCBI lineage: Eukaryota > Viridiplantae > Streptophyta > Magnoliopsida > Solanales > Solanaceae > Nicotiana > Nicotiana obtusifolia. The sequence goes on along the minus strand of MCJB01000814.1, from coordinate 364,192 downwards.
TGTTACTTCAAACAAACATGACAACGGATTGATGCCACTTAAAAGTCTTCATTCTACCAAGATGTGAACTTCAACTACGCAGGTTGTAGTTATCCTCCCAACCTTCATGTGTAATCCAAATAAATTCTACTTTGCATAATCACATAGCATTCTAGCTTTTAACACCCTTTTTTTCCTTTTCAAAAAGAAACATAGCACTCTAGCTCAAATGCAAGTCGACAATACCAAACAGTTTAGTAGCTTTCACAAAATTCATCATTTTCCAATAGGAGCAGGAAAATCATATGTTACATGATATATGCAGTACAAATAGAAGTCTGATGCGTAAAATATGTTGAATCTGAAATATGAAAAGAATATTGTAATGCAGGTAAGGAGGAAAGCACTTCCTTAGAACAAGATCGGTCCTAAAAGAGATAAACAACCTGAGAGTAATATTGGTATATATCAGTTATAGTTAAGACACGAAGATGTCCATGTAATCCCAAAGCAAGTAATAATCCAGCATGAACAACATTGGGCTCTTCAGGTTTGTTATACAATATCCATGTTCTTGACATTTTTCCCTGCATAAGCACATGACAATGCATCAGAACATTAGGAAACGATATCAACTGAGCAATTAGAAAACTATCTACATAAGACACTGGAAGAGCAGTGGGAGGAAACCGCATGCAGAATGGATAAAGTACTTCAAGAGCAAAACTGAACCTGAGGTGGAGCAAGTCTTAGTCCCGCAGCAACTGCATTGTGAAACTCCGGCCAAGATTTGAGTTCTTGAACATTCCGAACATTTGGATCTAAATTAACCTAAACAAGCACAAGAGGCAAGATTTACACAAAAAACTTCACAAATGCATAACTGTTGCAAGGTAGACATGGACCTGAGGGGTATATAGGTGGTTAGGGTACTGGTCACAAATGCCTAAAGAAAATCAACCAATATAATAATGCTGAAATGTGGGCAATGCCAAAGAAAAATGCACCACATTAGTTGGCAGAAAATCTACTAAACATCATGCAAAAGAACAAACTTCAAGGATAAAAATTATTCACCGATATTATGAGTCCATCTACATTCAGTAAGTAAAAGGAATCAACCTGACTCCACTCAATTATCACAAGACTGAACAGCTACTTTAAAGAAATACATACATAGAAAGAAATAGATGTTCACTGGAATTTGACCAGACATACCGTTGCATTTTGCTGTGCTGGCAACCGACCTGCCAAGACAAGCTTGGGAACCGTGAGCGTCTGCAGATGTTAAAACAACTTCCTTAAAACACCACAAGGTCCAGCTGCTATATTGTCGATCAAAGACTATGCTAAACTATACCAATTGTAGAAGAAAGTAAAGAATGGTACCTCCGTCAAGAGAGTGCAGGTTGTAGCAAGTGTAAATGCACCACGGCCAAAGGGAAGGGCAGTAGTCCTTTGAGCAAGCTGCCATAACTGAGCCTAAAGAAAAGAAAAAAGAAAATCTATGTGACAGACAAACACTCGCAGGTGTATGTGAGATGTAAAGGACAAAGTGATGCACATGGTCATATGTCACAATAACAATGTACAGCCCGACTTGACATACCATGTTGGACATGAGTCACCACCATTATCCCAAAAAGAGAATGCACTAGATAGGTCTGAGTGCTACAATATAAGAAATAAGCCAGATCACACGATCAGCCTTCTGTAGATTTTAAAAGTTAATGAAATATGTGGACAGAGACTGGAACTGTCTCTGGCATGAGGGAAATAGGAAAAAAAAGGAAAAGGAACAGTATTCCGATTTCTTCCCTTTTATTAGAATATTGAGCACAGGGTAAAAAGTTATAATCTGAGCCAATACATCTGCTTGCCGGTCAGTTAGCTGGCTTGCCAACACCTACCAACTCTATGTACCCTTATAGGTATATTCTGTTTACAAAGAAAACAAACAACATAACCAGTGCAATCCCACATAGTAGTGTCTAGGAAAGGTAGAGAGGATGTTTCCAGTAGACCCTCGGCTCAAGGTGTGAACACAAGGAAAACACATGTAGGTTATTACATCGGTAATTTAATAGGCAATAGTAACTTGGTAGATAGTAACATAAGGACGGTCCATGGACATATAAATTGCAAGGTCAAAAGGTCAACGTAGTTAAAAACCCAATAGCAGAAGAGAAAAAGTAGCACATGGTGACAATTTATAGGTTAAAAAAAAGGCGAATATAGTTTAGGGGGCTTTGGGAACACCGGATAATTTAGATAGGAAACTGACAAAGGTGTGATACTTTTGTGTGTGTGTGTGTGTGGGGG
>MCJB01000814.1:349993-361835 GCA_002018475.1 Nicotiana obtusifolia | reverse complement strand
GGGGGGGGGAGGGTAATTCACTCAGGAAAAAAACAAAAACAACTGTTGTCATTACACTATTAGTAGCACTGGGAAAACAGGTAGCCTTATTTATAGTACATGTAGCACATTAACCAAAAAAAAAAATTGATAAAGTTAGGTGTTTTCATTAAAAAAGGCATCAAGAAGATGCCTAAGGAAACAAAAGGTTACAAAGAGAGATGACTATTAGCTCTAATAATACAAAAAAAGCTATGCTAGGATCAGAGAGCTAACAAAGTCCAAAAAATAGTCAGTGCTAGTTAAAGGGGTCATGAAGTTCCAACTAAAAAGAACATTACCAAATTATTGGAACAGTATACCTGTTGAAGGTCCTGATCTGATGCAGTTGGATTAACAGGTGTTTGAATAACGACAGGCCTAGCAGAGCATAGAAGACGTCTAACCTATGAAGCAAAATCACTTTTTAATGATGATAGTAAAGAAGAATAAGCAAATTACATAAGTACAGCACTCGACCGTGCATGGAACTTCGTGATGAAATTAGCAAATGAATAGATCAGGGGTGCCAGAGAAACTAAGTTAATGGTCTATTGACATCACCAAGTATACACTGTGGTTTTCACATCATAAATAAAAATGACATGACAGTCAGTATTTATGTGTTTCCATAAAGAAATGAATGTGGATTGACTTTTTAGAGAAGAGTTATTGGATGGCCACCCAGTTGAGGGTAAGTATCACTCTCTCACCAGTTAATTCGTGGATAGCTCCTAAGTATGGCAAGGTTGAATTTTAGTGGAAAACATTGCCTGCAAACATCTATTTCAGTAATGCACAATATTAATAAACCGACCTCATTCAACCGCAGATCACGACCATAACGCAACTGGATGCCAGAGTTGAAAATATGCTCCATACCATCAGCCACAGATCCCTCAACAGAATCTACATCCTCTAGCTTGTTATCATCTGACTCTATTGTGTCAGATATTGAGGAAGGAATTGTCACCGGATGCAGGTTCAACATGTAAGGAGTGGACATACATGTCATATTAAAATTAATGTGGGGCTCAAGCTCCACGGATTTTCTTGAATATGCTAAGCGTGCGAAAGCCAAATCCTCCCGGCCAAGAAGAACATAAGCAGCAGCAGGCCAATCCATTGGAGGAGATTCACGACATTTATCCAATGCCTGCATACGAACAAAATCACCCCTTTTGTTAATAAAAAGCAAGTCAACCAAAAAAGAAAATCTTGAGTGCATGGAAACATCTGAGTAAAATTTTGTAATGTGAACTGGTGCAATTAAAAGGAGAAGAGTGTACATCCATTTAGGGTAAAAGATCTCATTATGCAACATCTCCGGTTGGCCTATTTGCATGTTCAAGCGAATAGATCAAGAATAACCAAATTTTACACTTCCTTATTTTGGATTGGAAACCTCAGATGTAAATTTCTTTGAGCTCTTCACTTACATCTCGAAGAGGAAGGGAAACTCCAGCAGGCAACAAGTCTAACTGCTGCAGACCTACTCTTTCTCCAACCATTGCCAAGATAGTTAGTTCCTCTGGAGTATTAAATGATCCAGATGCAACAGCACAAGAAACCCCAGAAGATAACCTTTTACCCAAAAGCTCAGCGCCACATAACAAGCTATAGAACGATACAATTTTCCGTCCCCAGTTGACAACAGAACTTCCGTCTTTGAAGATCAAAGATGGGAGATGACTGATACTAGCAGAACTACACCCATGCTTCAAGCAGGACTCAAGCCATTTGAATAAACTAGGAGGAATTTTCTTGGAGGATGAGGTGAGAGATACTTCACGGCCTTTTGAGAGGCAAGGAAAGTCGCGTATATAATGATCCAAGTAGCAATCTTCGTGCAGGAAAGCAGCAATATCACATAATAAAACCACCAGAAGACCCAAATCTCTGCATTAAGTTTTGTATATTAAGTGGATACCACATGAGATTATGGAAGCGCAATAAGCGAAAGAGATTTTACTAGCACATCAGAAAAAACTGCAGAAGTCATTGAGTTAATACAGGAAAAAATTGCTCTTAATCTACAAATATATTTTGAATTGTTAACATCAAGTCCAACTCACAGTGTTGATCCATTGGCAAGATATATTTTACCCACTAGAAACTCAATTAATCAACATTCCACCTTCCTCCCCGGGCAAAGGAAGGTGGCATATAAAGTCATTCATCTCATATTCAATAAAGTTTCCAACTGACAAGCAACATGATTTCCGAATCAAAATTTCAAGCTTAGAGTTGCAAGCCAACGAGACCAAAAGAAAATTCATGCATAACTTACTTGCTTTTTTTTGTTTCTTTCTTTTTTAACATTAGCTATCTGTACGCAATATTGGTGGGATCAACGCATCATGGAAGGTTATCCTAAACTTCAGCCTAATAGATTATATTACAGCAAAGAGAGCTCATTTCTAGAGAATCTTGCAATTTTACTTTTACAACATATGGTTATTGGATAGCAAAAAAGTCGTTAGATGAAAAACAAAGGACTCCACAGAGATCTCAAACAACCTATGTAATGTGAAACCATCTTCTCTTTTTCCTTTTTTCCTATTTATTTGCAAGAGCAATGCAGATCACTTCATATAGAATCTGGTCAATCTGTATCACCAAAATATGATGAAATTGTGAAAAAAGCATTAAAAAATTCACAACTAAAATACTTCTACTCAGAGATATTAATTACAAAAATTTTATTCAACTCTGAACTCTAAAGGCAGATAAGCTAAATCTTTAGCCACTGTGTGCACCATAAAGGTGCCACCAAGACTTAAGGGTAAGTTCTGCAGAGTGGTGGTTAGACCTACTATGTTGTATGGGGCTGAATGTTGGCCAGTCAAAAGCTCCCATGTTCAGAGGATGAAAGTAGCAGAAATGAGGATGTTGAGATGGATGTGTGGGCATACCAGGAGAGATAAGATTAGGAATGAAGTTATTCCGGACAAAGTGGGAGTGGCTCCCGTGGAGGACAAGATGCGGGAGTTGAGGCTCAAATAGTTCGGACACGTGCAGAGGAGGAGTACGGATGCTCCTGTTAGGAGGTGTGAGAGGCTAGCTGTGGCGGGGCTGAAAAGGGGTAGAGGCAAGCCGAAGAAGTATTGGGGAGAGGTGATTAGGCAGGACATGGCGCTACTTCAGTTAACTGAGGACATGACCCAGGATAGAAGGGTGTGGAGGTCGAAGATTAAGGTAGTAGGTTAGTAGGCAGTCGAGAGTTCCCCGTTCTTTTTTAGTAGTATTAGTAGCTCTCTTGTTTTTTTTGTATTCTTTGACCTCTAGTATTTGCTTATTGTTTCGTTTACTCCGTGTATCATATATTCCAGTTTGTTAATATTTGATGCTACTTTTTCTTTTACTTGTTTTATTGTTGTTGTTGTTGTTGTTGTTATCGTTACTGTAGTTGTCTTTTTCCCCTTTTCCTTATCGTCCTTTGTCCCCCTATTCTTTCTTTCTTCTTCCTCTTTCTTCTTCGTATTCTTCCTTTCTCTCTCTTTTCACCTTTTCTTGAGCCGAGGGTCTGTCGGAAACAACCTCTATACCTCGCCAGGTAGGGGTAAGGTCTGCGTACACACTACCCTCCCCAGACCCACTTGTGGGATTATACAGGGTATGTTGTTGTTGTTGTTGTTGTTGTTGCACCAGTCTGATAGGCTGATACTATAAAAGCTCCAAGACTTTACTATATTGCCTTCTTATGTATCCTGAAGAAGGGTTCCAAATTCAGTTAAAACGATCGAAAGATATCTAAGAGGGTGTTGGTTTTACTTCTTTTGGGACAAACAGACGATCTACAACATATACATTGAAAAAGGGCATCACAGCTCACTGTGTATAAATACAATGGTTTGGAGAGACAATGGGCATCAAAGCTGAATCAACAGCAGATCTGAAAGATCAGATTTAGGAGACTTTCTCCAAAGGTCAAATGTGGGAGGATCTGGAACTGACTCCTAAGTCCTATCTTTCCCCGTGCTTCTTTTCTTTCAGGTAACACAGATAGACCAACATTATTTTTGATAAACATAGGAGGATATGTAGTAGGCTGTAGAAATGAACTTAAATTCCAGATTAGGTTTCCTTGTACTTGAAATGCGTAAAATATGTCAGGAACTGACTCCCCTCTGATTGTTGTCTATACAGAGAAAGCATAATGTTCCTTAGCAACAGTACTTGTAGAGAAGCATAAAGAACTAGTGTTAACAGCGCAAATGAAAGAATGAAGATAAAAGATGGTTTAACATGACAAATGAGCTGATGAAACAATAAATGTAAACAGGAATGTTACCGTTTACGGAGGTTGTCTAGTTTCAAACTTTCGTATACAGTATGCAGTGTATCTTGGGTCTCTGCCAGCAATTCTGCATACAAGGAACTTTCAGCATTATGTGACGTATCCACGAATGATCCAGGTGAACACGATCCCTGCTGATCAATTGAAGTTTCTGAAAATCCAGACATAGGATAGCTTTTGCTGTATTGCTTATGATATCTGCTGTTAATAAGGAACTCCCATGAAGAGCATGAAACAGAATCTGAAAGCTTTTCAGAATTATGACTAGACTCTTTGCATATTTGTGATATTACACTTTGAAAGGATTCCCACTCAGAATCAGCAGTCAGATCCGTCCTACTCAGATATGCTTGATCACCATTGCGCCAAAGAAGAACAAGAAAGTGATTATACAAAGTAGAGCTCATTCCCTCGGCCATTGCAGTTATGCAATCATTTGCCAAGGACGATGATGGATTGCGTCGCCAAGTACATCGGTAAATCTGAAATGCCAAAATAAAGCGGGGAATCATAATTCCATCCTGGTTAGAAACTCAACTGACCTACATCAGACTATATATGGTTATCAAAATTAACAGATTGGGGATGATAACTTAAAGAAGACTGTCTCGATCCCTCCATCCAGAAGCCCCCCCTTTCTCTTTGGCTCCTTCCCATCAGAAACATCAATCCACCAGGGTAAAGACCTAGCACAATTACTACTCTATTTTGGATCCATCTCTTTTCTCAACATTGTCTTCTGATGTGAGATTTTAAGAGGCATTTCTAGGAGGATTTGGATGAGATGGTGTGTGGTATCCCGCATACCGAGAAGCTTTTCATAGGAGGAGATTTCAACGGCCACATTGGAGCGTCGTTTGGGGGGTATGATAATGTGCATGGTGGCTTTGGTTTTGGAGATAGAAACGGAGGAGGAACGTCTCTGCTGGACTTTGCTAGAGCATTTGATTTGGTGATAGCAATCTCGAGTAAGAAGAGGGAGCACTTGGTCACCTTCCGGAGTTCGGTGGCCGAGACTCAGATTGATTATTTACTCTGCAGGAAGTCCGATAGAGGTCTTTGCACGGATTGCAAGGTCATTCCGAGTGAGAACCTCTCGACCCTTTATAGGCTCCTGGTCATGGACCTTGAGATCACGAGGAAGAGAAGGAAGAGGGCGACGTATAGCCAACATAAGATCAAGCGGGGAGCTTTGACGGAAGCTAAAGCGCAAGAATTGGGGGTCAAGCTGGTGACTATGGGGGCTTGGAGGAATAGTGGGGACGCAAGCGCTATGTGGACCAAAGGAGACTGGTGGTGGAATGGAAAGGTGCAAAGAAAAGTGGAAACTAAGAAAGCAGTGTATCTGAAGCTAGTGGAAAGTGTAGACGAGGAGGAGCAGAGAGCGAATAGGGAGCATTATAAGCTGGCTAAGAAAGAGGCAAAGCTAGCAGTTACAGCTTCCAAGACTGCAGCTTTTAGTCGTTTGTACGAGGAACTCGAGAGCCGAGGTGGGGATAAAAGGTTGTTCAGGTTAGCCAAGGCGCGAGAAAGGAAGACGCGTGACTTGGACCAAGTGAAGTGCATCAAGGACGAAGAAGATAGAGTTTTGTTGGATGAGGGGCTTATCCGTCGGAGATGGCAGGCCTACTTCCATAGTCTCTTGAACGAGGAGGGGACAGGAGCATTGTACTGGGTGATTTGGAACTCTCCGGGAGTCGTTGTGACTTTGGGTATTATAGGCGAATTAGAGTTGATGAAGTTGAGGGGGCTATGCGTAAGATGAGCAGGGGCAAAGCGACCAGGCCGGATGAAATCCCAGCGGAGTTTTGAAAGAGTGCGGGCAAGGCAGGCTTGGAGTGGCTCACTAGGATATTTAATGACATTTTTAGAACAAAGAAAATGCCTGACGAATGGAGGAGGAGCACGATGGTTCCTGTATACAAGAACAAGGGTGATATCCAAAATTGCAATAACTATCAGGGTATCAAGCTGCTTAGCCATACTATGAAAGTCTGAGGGAGAGTAGTAGAGATAAGGGTGAGGAAGAGTGTGTCTATTTTCGAGAACCAGTTTGAGTTTATGCCGGGGCGTTTGACTATAGAAGTCATCCATCTTGTTAGGAGATTGATAGAGCAGTATAGGGAGAGAAAGAAGGACTTGTATATGGTATTCATCGACCTAGAAAAAGCGTACGATAAAGTTTCGAGGGAGGTTTCAGACCATTTTTTGGTTATGATGAGCTTGCATCAGGGATTGGCACTCAGCCCTTTTTTGTTTACTCTGGCGATGGACGTGCTGACGTTCCAAATCCAAAGGGAGGTGTCGTGGTGCATGCTATTTGCAGATGATATTGTATTGGTTTACGAGACGCAAGACGGTGTGAACGCGCAATTAGAGGTATAGAGGCAGACCTGGAATCTAAAGGTTTCATGTTGAGCAGGACCAAGACAAAATACTTGGAGTGTAAGTTTAGTGGCGAGACTCAAGGAGGGGAACGGGAGGTGAGGCCGGACTCACAGTTCATCCTTAGGAGAGGGAGTTTTAATACCTTGGGTCTATTATTCAAGGGAATGGGGAGATTGATGAAGATGTCACACATCGTATTAGGGAGGTATGGATGAAATGGAGACTCGCTTCAGTGTTTTGTGTGACAAGAAGGTGCCACCGAAACTTAAGGGTAAGTTCTACAAAGTGGTGGTCAGACCAACGATGTTGTATGGGGCTGAGTGTTGGCCAGTCAAGATCACTCATGTCTAGAAGACGAAGGTAGCAGAGATGAGGATGTTGAGATGGATGTGGGGCACACCAGGTTATATAGGATTAGAAATGAGGTTATTTGCAACAAGGTGGGTCTGGCCCTTATCGAGGACAAGATGCAGGAAGCGCATCTTAGGTGGTTTGGTCATGTAAGGAGCAGAAGCACAGATGCCCCGATGAGGAGGTATGATAGGTTGACATTGGAGGGTCTACAGAGAGGTAGAGGTAGGCCAAAGAAGAGGTGGGGAAAGGTGATTAGGCAAGATATGGCGCAACTTCAGCTGACCGTGGACATGACCCTTGATAGGAAGGTATGGAGGTCGAGGATTAGGATAGTAGAGTAGGTAGTCTAGAGTGTTCATCGGAAAAATAAATAAATAAAAGAGTGGAAGCGAGCTTATTGGCACACTGTCTCGCTTTCTGTTGGTAGTAGGTTTTTATGACTAACCGTTGTTTTCTTTCATTGTTGATTACCTTACTATCTTGTTGTTTTTATTCTGCTTCTATATGGCTTTTTGGTACTGTCCCTTCTTGTCTATATTTTTATTAATGTGGTGCTTATACTTTCTTGAGCCGAGGGTCTATTGGAAATTGCCTCTCAATCTTCACAAGATAGAGGTAAGGTCTGCGTACACATTACCCTCTTCAGACCCCACAGTGTGAGATAATACTGGGTATGTTGTTGTTGTTATTGTTGCTGCTACTGCTGGGCAAACCTTTAAGGTCAAAAGTCAAAATTGTTGTCATGGGCCAAGCGAGGGACAATACTTATTAAACTTGAAGTGTTGCCCACGGGGCATGTAGGATCAAGAAAGGGATTTTTACATAAATAGTTGGCCAAATTCAGTGTTTACTTTTCTTAGCCAATATACATAGATTATACACTAATTATACACACTATACACACATTATGTTTGAATTATAAATATAGTATACATCCACGGGCTATTTTTTATTTAAGCGGTTGGGTGGGCGGCTATTTGAGTTAATCTTCATAAAAAACAATAGTAACACTGAAGTGTCCTATTTGTGCAAATCTGCCTTTTTGCTGCATCTCTCTTACTATGGATCTGCGAAATGTTATCTGGCCCTAACACTTTAGCTCTGTCCCAAGATCACTCTACCCCAAATGCTCCACTTGGTATTTTGATTGAAAATATTTATATAGGAATCTAGTCTATAAACTAACGTGAGTTAGATATGATCTCTTCTAGAATCTGATCAATATTAGGTTATAAATGCAATTCCAGTATTGTGAATTTAAAGCACAATGGTTAGGGTGATTTGCACAAACAGGATCATTTGGCATCACCATTTGAATTTTAATCCCGTGAAGAAAAGTATTGGAAAAATAACTTCGGGCCAAAATTTGTGAAGCAAGCTCTTACAGTCGTCAGGATTTTTCTTAACAACAATTATAATGATCGCCAAAATATCTAGCCAAATTTATATGGTAGTACTAAAAGGGTCCATCCAACATAAAAACTTGCAATGGTTATGGGGGCAAGTGCACAGATAATCATTCTTAGGAATGCTATTTAAAGATAAGCCAGTATTTATTTTGTTCTGAAATTTAAACTAAAAATCTTAATTTCAGGATAATTCAGGACATTTTTGTCCAGAAAAATTAAACTGAAAAACTGAAATTCAGGACACACTGACTAATTCCTAAATAGCAGTCCTTTAGATTGGCTACCTGATGTCATTTCTACATGGTTATGAACAATGGGCGTTGACTTAGCTTTGGCCTAGCTTAATTGCTCACTTGGAATTCTGAAAAAAAAAATTAAAAAAATCAAGATCATCCATTTTCAAATTTGCAATGCTACTAATTGATTTACATTGTTGACACAATTAAATAGTCCAATCCAATCATCTGATTCAGATTGTTAAAAGTTTTCGTTATAATATGTAAACAATAAATTTGCGTCAAGAAAATAATCAAGACCGAAAAATATTACAACAATTGTAGTATTTGATTTCAAATAATATGAGTATACAATCTCTATGAATCCTCTTATTATTCTTTCCAATAGTAAATAAATTCAAGGGTCTTCAAGCTTGATCTTGAATCTATATTGTTGACACAAACGATGATCTTAATATCAACCAACACGAACTTTGATTTAAACTCATACTTCCTGAACCTTGATTTGTTCTTCGTTCTTGAGCTTGAACTTGAACTTGATTGCTTGGAGCTTGAAATTTGTGGAGGAATTTGCAGCGTTTGATCCACGAGCTATTTCTTGATTCTTGTTATAACTTCTGGTATCTTTTTTGAGTTATGAAGACCTCTATTTATAGTTGTGGAAGAGAAGAATTGTGATAAGAACATACTCTTTTCGACCAATCAGATTGAAGCGTGACAAAGCCGCATTTGAGTGGCTAGAACATGTCATTTGTACAAGTGGCGCAGTTTCATTAGCCATTTCATTTGACTTGGCATGCCTTGTCACTTTGACATGTGGCACGTTTCTATTGGCTCTTCCGTTTGACTTGGCGTGCCACGTCATTTCACGTATAGCACCAAACTGGGCCTCTAGGAAGATGATATCTCGGACCTAACGAAGTAGGCTCATCATTTGTAGTCCAATTAAACGGGCCTCCAATTATATTGGACTCATATAATTAATCCAATTATATTAGTCCAAAATATTTATTTGAACTAATCTATACTATATTAAAAGTATGAAGACCCTATCGAAATATCGTTCGCCTTTTTTTTTACCCTTCGTAAGTATATTAAGTGTTGGATATAAATGTAATTCTAATAACTATTTTCTTGGGAAAAAATAAACCAAATTGTCGGGTTCCAGCATAGAGTTTACACTATTTGAGATTCTTGCCACGTCCCTTTTATATTAATTTTAGATTTAATTTACATTGACTCTTTGGTCTTGTTTTAGTATTCAATCTCTTCATAGTATACTAATTGTATTAGCATTGTCCCTTTTGTGTCTTTACTTTACGCCCCTTTGGTATTTGTTTGGGATTCGATTCCAATGTCTCTTTGGTTTTGGTTTAGGCTTCAATTCCTTCTTAGTTTATTGACCGAATTAGGATTTTCCTCTTCGTGTCTTTACTTTGTTTTGGATTCAATTTAAGTTTCTAGAATTTTACAACCAAACCAGTTTATAATAAGGAGGAGCTGGCCACTTCTATACAAGAAGCTATTATTCTTCATTATTTGTCATAAACTGACGTTCACATAGCAAGTTTGCTTGTCACTTGCGATAAATTTCTATCGTGTACTATATTCTTAAAGTTATGTAATAATGGTTGTTGGTGTTTTGGTTCTGCATAAGATGATACAAATAACTATTACCAGGAAGAGTACTTCAATACTTTTAACACCCAATGACCTTTCACCCCACGGGTACATTGCCACAATGGTTTTTTGGTATTTCGTACAACTGCAGTTGAGGTGCTCACCATTTTGATTTTCTAATGCTTAGTAATTTTTGTTTGGTTATTGTCTTTTGCTTGATTTTGATGATATTCGGCTCCAACAATTGGTACCGTTTTTGAATTTTTTACACCAAAGTTGAAAATTACTGAAGCTTAGCAAAATACATTGTTTCTGTTGCATATTTTTTGTCGTATTTTTCTACAAGAATTTCTGGTGCGTAGTGATCGTTCATTTTGGGTTTGTTTATGTTGCAAACTGTTGGTTGTTTTCTTAAGTATTTGATAACATTTTAGAAGTTAGTAAGCTAGAGTTGTTAATTTCTGATGCTTAGAGTAAATCTTATATTTTGCATTCTTTATTTATCTATTTTGCAGGTTTCCTTCATGTAAAATATACACACACCTATTCTTTTTTAGTTTTTCAATTTTCTTTCTCTTTTTGATTGGATTTACTTCGTCTAATTGATTTTTGCTTCTGGTACTGGAATACAGGTAGACTGCTTCTTACTAAGGTAAGACAATCAAGATGATAACTTAAAGTTTAATTACCTGATAAAAAAATAACTGTACTTTATTTTTATACATGCATGATTACGTACGAATAAATTACTTTTATTATTATACATGTTGATATTGAAGAAAAATGCATCAATCATGCTACGAAGAAATTTGAATTCTTCCGGCTTATGTATGGTACAATAGTGATATGCAGAGGTTTTGACAGTAATGCTATACACGCAGAAATAATGATAGGCCAAAATGCTTCCAAATATGTGTTTATTCCAAGAATTCAACTTTCGCCGCCAGAAAATGAATAATATCATTTTAAATTCATCAAAAAATAATTTCAAATGCGTTTATGTTTTTTTAACGACAACTAATAAAGCACAGTGTCAAACAATATGTTGAATTGTACTTAACGCAACATATTTTTTCATATGGGCAGCTATATGTTGCACTTTCAAGAGGTATATCAATGTCAACAACAAGAGATATGGTCATGATAGAGCAACCGAAGAGACGAAGAGGCACATACACCAAGAACATTGTCTATATAGAGATAGGCAAAATAGCCCAGTAGACACTTCTCTTTATTCAGGTTTGACATCCCGCTCCTCCTACTTTGTGAAGTTTCAACAAGATACTTGAACTCAATCAAAATATATGTTTTAAACACTTCTAACACTGCGTGTTGCTCACTTGAGTTGACATGGAGGACATATCAGATCCACCCCAGCTAAATTAGACCACGTCATTTATTTATTTTTAAAAATATCAAAGTTTCATACTTTGCTACCACTGGCTTCCTTCTCTTCCTTTTACGCCGTCGACCACCACCCTCTATCCTTTGCTTCCGCCCCTCCCCCCTCCCCCCTC